>APFE031312006.1:0-18310 GCA_000404065.3 Pinus taeda | reverse complement strand
GGATAATGGCCCAGAACTAGCTTCAGTGCTTTCTTCCTCTAAGGGGAGTTACCGACATTGGGAACAAGAAACCAAGTATTCCAAACCATTATTTTCATAATTTTCATCAACCACTCATTATGTTTGTCCAACATTTCATCCCCCCCATGTATCTTATTCAAAGCCCTTGAGTGTAAAATACCCCCACCTAAGACGCCCCAGACACCCATGCATGCCCCCTTCCCCGTGCCAATAATGGCCATGATTTCGGTCACAAATTGTGTAGTTTCCCACTGGCCCAAAGGCCCAAAAGCTGACTCGAAAGGAGCCCCGCTCCTTCTCCCCAGTGCCCCTTGTTTGTTAAACTCATCCCCAGTCCCCCTGATTGCCTCCCTGTCATTCTTTCCTCTACTCACGCCGGCCTCTCATATTCTGAGCCCCTTCCTTGACCTAGTATCCCTCCCCTATTTCACGAACCATCCCTCGCTCCTAGTGTCAACTAACACTGGCCTGGCTGGCTTTCCTGACATACCAATTCCCTAGCTTTGAAGGGCTCTTGTCCTAGACACTGAGCCCCCTACTCACTCCCCTTCAGGCCTAGGTGTCCTCCCTCATGGACCCCGACATCCACAGAGCCCGAGCCTTCCCGCCTCATTCCAGGACATAGAATGGATTACGTCTATAGTAATTACCGCTACCTTAACCTTTCCACTAATATTTTCAAAGAATAGTAACATATAAGTTTCATTCAGCCATGGGCCTTCCCTACCCATCCCTATGATTCCCACGTGCGAAAGGAGAATGCAAAAGCCCAGTGAAACTACAACAAACCCCTTGCACGAGAATACATTTCCTAAGTGGAGTAATATCCCTGCATAACTTCTGCAGTTGCGATGAATCTTGCCACCATTCACATCCCAACTATTCTCATAACCTAAGTTTCTCTCTCTTCCCAAACCCTTGCCCCCACGTAGTCCCAATTCAACAAATCAGACATTGAGGATCATAATGAAATGCACGCAAAGAATTGAATCAATCTGGAACTCATGCAAGGATTTCACAATTCAACACATTGAAAGGACTTTCAACAAAGAGGAAAATGCAGTTTCGGGGTGGTTGGACAGAATTGCATCAATCTGGAACTCACGCAAGGATTTCACAATTAAACACATTGAAAGGACTTTCAACAAAGAGGAAAACGCACTTTCTAAAGGCCTTTCCTCTCCAAATTAAATATGGAAGGTATCCATCACTGTTGGAGATAGTCGACACAATATTCAGGACTTCCGTCTTTCGGGTACATAACATAATAGTTTTCTCTCCTCATATTCTAGTATGTAGCATGAACCTGCTCTTTTCTTTTCTTTTATACTTATCAGCAACCCCCATCACAGTTTCTTTTTCTACAGAAGATCTTTATATATCTTTATATGTCTAGAGATGGAATCAGTTTTTTGCTAAAATGATATCAATATATATCAGCCTACTAGTTTATATGCCAAAATCTGGGTACCTATAGTTCTTACTTTTTTCATGTTCCCTCTATATAAGCCTACAGGCTCTCACGAAGGAGGAATGGGGGTAGAGGCAGAGTTGTTGCAGAGGTGGGGGAGTGCATGATGGGAGGTAGGAAGATGAATAATACGAGGAGGAGGAGCTAGAGGGGGAGGTCGGGGAGGCATAGGGGAAGAGGCTGAAGTGGGGAGGAGGTGGAGTGGTGTGAGAAAGAAGGAGTGGGTGGAGAAGGGGAATTTGGTGGTCGCACATGAGGGGAGTGAGGAGAAACATGAAGTGTAATAGGAGGAGAAGGGGAAAGAGACAGGGAGAGGAGGAGGAACAAGATAAACAATAGGAGGATTTTTGAGGGGAGAGGAGGAGGGAATGGGGTTGGAGACTAAGGAGGAGGATGAGAAATGGGAGGAATGAGAGGAGGAGGATGAAGAGAAGGAGCATGTGGGGAAACTATGATGCAGTGAGGATAACAGAGGTGGATGGTGGGGTGAGGAGTGATGGGAGAAGAGGGAAGGTGGAGGAGGACGAAAAAGTTGAGTGCATAGAGGTAGGTAGAGGGTGGGGTGAGATGGGAGGGGAGACGGCGTGGAGAAGGATGAAGAGAAGGTGGGTTAGAAGGAGGAAGCAGGAGGAGGAAGTGAAGTAGGAGGATGAGGTTGAGAAGGAGGGAAAGAGTGAGTGGAAGAAAAGGGAATGATAGGGTGGGTAAGGGACAATAAGGGTAGGGAAGATGAGGTGGAGGGTGAAGGGAGTGGGAAGTAGGAGGTGTATGCAGAGATGGAGAAGCCAGAGGAAGGTGGGATGATAAGGAGGAGTTAGTGGAGTTGGGGCAGTCAGTAAGGGAGGTTACAAGAGGATGCATATGACTAGTTGGAGTAGGACAGAGGTAGGGTGAGTAGGGCGATGATAGAGGAGGAGGTTTAGGGTGCAATAGGTGGAAATATAGGGTGTGGTAGTGGAGGAACCAATGAGGAAAGGACGATAGGGGTATGATGAGGCCTCAGTTGGGAAGATTGGTGGGAGAGCATTGTGAGGAGGAGGACATGGATCTAAAGGGTTTGGTGAGGGAGGCTTTAGGGGTTGTGGTGGTGAAGTTGCAATATGGGGAGGAAGGAAATGAGGAGATAATTGAGGGGAGAGATGGAAGAGGTGTTGGAGGAGGAGGTGCCTATGAAGGGGAAGGTGCTCAAGGAAAATGTAGAGGTGGAGTAGGAGTAGGAGGATGAGCCAAGGAGAGGTTGGTGTGAGGAGGAGTGGAAAGGAAATCTTTCAATATATTAATACCATTCAATTTGACATGATAAATGACATCCAAAATAGTAGTAATGAAAAAAAGTATCTCGTCCGGTAGCCTTCTTGGAAATTAATGTGGGGAGGGTATTTCTCCAAGTGGACCAACAATTTTATTGTGGTGTACAAATGTAAGTACCAAGAATTAAATAGGTTAGAATTTTCTACAACAACATTTCTAAACTACACTTTAAAAAAATAATATTAAAATAGGCTTGCCTCAACAATGTTAAGATAATTCAATTTGATAGGAATTCTTTGCATACCTTTAGTTTCATACGTTGAGGAAATGACATTGACATTAGCATGCCCATCTCCATCATCATCATTGTAACTTCCAAATTGTTCTATCATACTCCAGTAAATGATCAATTGAGTGTGCTCTTAAAACATTGCACACGACCTTCGAAACTCAGGAATCACAGAAGACGTGATGCCATGAGATCTACATGGAGTGATATGGCTTTGTACAACCAAATTATGTGAAGAATGCCAACAAAAGAAGAAAAAGTATATCTTTTATCCAAAACCTAACACTGCCATTGTGATGCCTACTTTTGATTTTCTTAAATAAGAAATTAAGCAGGTGAATTCAAAGAGGAAAATGGTTCAATTTTGATTTTAATAAATAAGTACTAAGAGAAAATAAAAAAACAAACTATTATGTACATAGAAAAAGGTAGGATGGTGACCCGCACATTGAGAATGTTATTTCCATTCTATGAGTTTTCCCAATCTTTTTCTTCATATATAGGATAAAAATAAAGTTCGAAATGAACTATAGATAACTTATGAACAACCAACAATGTGCTTGGCCATTATTTAGTATTGCTAACATCATACTGTAAATTGAAAATTAGTGCTATAATTCAATAAGGAAAGAGTAAACTTTTACCAATGAAAAAAAAATTAACATTCTCTTACAAAATATGAAATTTTATAAAAGATATATATTAATATAATTACATTTAAATTGATTATTTATATATTTATTCACTTATCTTTAAAAAAATAATAAAGTTTTATTAGGTTCTATTTACTCATTCTATAAAATTTAACGATAAAAAAATATTTTTATGAAATTATTTATTGTAAACTAATTATATTACCATGGGGAAGTTGTGGGATTATGTTGTGAAACCTAGATATAAGAGAATACTCTGTGTGGAATAAAGATGTAGTATAATGATTTTTTGCATGTTGTAAGCCACTTAAAAACTAGGGCCAATTACCATCCTACAACTAATACATCTTAGTTCTATTTTGATCTAATTATTTGCAATGGAGATATCACTGAGAGACATCCATGCATGTAATTCTATTTCAAATTGATACTATTGTGACCATGTAATTAAATGGATTGAAAATTGCTATAGCCATCACTCTATGATAAGAATCAAAACACTAACCCCATTATACATATTGCATTAACCATCTTAAAATTTTTGTAAAAGTTAACTAAAATATATTATTATTATTATATTATCTTTATATATTATTGGGATTTTATATAAAAATATGGTTTATCGATGGAGATTCACCCCCACTATTAATTATGGGAATCCCTTTATTTGGACATAGTTCTTCTTACATGACGCAGGGTTAGCCTGCAATAACTAGCATCTTCACTATGTTGTGCATACATTGCAATCATTTTCAAACTAAGATTCCAATCTGGACCATTTCAAGCTCTTTTCATTTTCGGAAGCTATCTTACCCATTTATGATTTTATGGTTGTAAAACCATGACTATGAAACCATCTTCTCAAAAAAAACCCATTGATTAAATTCCAACCAAAGCTTGGATTTACATGCATCTTTTAAGATAACATTCAAACCCTCACCTATATCAGATTTAGAAAATCTGATCACATCATTTCCATCCTGACATTAACATGGAATTTTTAATACAATCAAAATCAACAACAAATGCGCCCTTGGGTTTTTTCAACAACTTAACATTATTGAACCAAATCTTATACATGCACCCATTCATATCGATTCATTCATATATGGCCAGATTCAATGAAACAAAGCACCCATATTGTAATACTCAATTTGAAATTAATTGACTGAGTCTGACACACTAACATCACCATTTTAATGACGTTTGGGCCTGCACAAGACTATTCAACTTCAACCTTTCAGTATAGTCAACCAAATATCGATTACATATATATATATATAGAAGTGCGCCCTTCCAATTCCGCTTACCAAACGTATGGCAGTTTGCATAAACATTTTGCTCAATAAGAAAAATCTGCTCTTCAATTACATACCTTCCACAACGCTTCCACTGCAATAAACTGATTCCAACGTAGTCTCTCACATCTTCAATTTATTCATTTGAATTAGAAATGATGCTAGCTCATACGGTTTTTAATATCAGCGCTTTCAATCCAAATTTTGTACTAAACCAACAATCTGATCATTTAACTTACCTCCACAATGAATAATCTGGTCTACGCAACCTTCACTACTTATGCATCCGGTTTTTAACGTTCCGCTCCACGATTTATGTCCTGCAATTCCTGAATGAATTCTTAATGATTATTACAACGTCACCATTTCCTCAACGCCGGATTTCAACGAGTTTTTCCAAACTTATGTTCAGCGTTGATTGTTCCTCAGTTCAATACGGTCGCTTTTGCAAATAATTCTCCAGCGCTGACGGTCTCTCCTGCAAACATACTCTTTCACAGATCAATGTCAATTTTAACAAACAAATCATTCCCACTCGGTCTCTGCATTCCATTTTGTTCCCTCAACAGTTCCAGCAGATCCATAAAAGTCGATTTCCATACTCTCAATTGGATTCCACGCTATATATAACACAATTCCACTTCTTTTCAATCAATCCAACATTACGGAGTAAATGAATTCAAAAGCTGCGCTTTCAACATAGATTAAATCACCACCAAATTCATTAATTTTAATGTCAGACATAAATAAGATCCATTTAATTTAAAACAGGCCGAAGCATAGTTCTATCAATGTCGACTCATATAATCGATGCCACTCCATACCACTGCGCAGACAACCATTCTGTATTGTAAATTCATACAATTTCAAATATATTGATTTCAGTTTCACCTATATACAGCTTCAATAACTTGATTCACATAATATGTTGCCTTTTATCATTGGACCGCAGACCAACACATTAACAATAATAATTCACCATTTATTCATACTCAATCCAGTGCAGTTGACATTGATTATGCAGATCGAAAAAATTTTGCTAGCTAGATATTTCATTTCTGTGGCCCTTTACAATTGCTGAAGGCTTACAGCCTTGTTGTTCAAGCCTACTCTCAATCTCACACTCACTCACAATCTCAATGTATTTTTCTCTCAAAACCCCCTCCTATTTATACAATTTTAAAAATAATCTAATTTAATGCTCAATCCCCTTAATGTCTCAATACCACTAAAATATCTCAACAAATCCTATCATCTAGAATCTTATCTGTTTCTATCCATAACTACCCAAATTCTCTCATATCCTCTTATTAATAAAAGGATAGTTACAAAATCCTCATTTTCTCCTATTTTATTTAAAATAACAAATTAATTAAATAAAATATTAAAAATTGTCACACCCCCTTTTCTAACATACTTACAAGAAAAAATTTCCCTTGATGCTCCTACATCATTACATTACCATGGCTTAGAAATACCACATGCCCAATATGATGTGTTGATATGCCATCTTCTTAAATTAATTAATGTGAGAATTTAATTAATAGAGTATATTTAACATGAAAATAAATCTTATCATTGATATGTCAATATTACCATGAATATTCCAACATATTTCACAGGGTTTAAATACCTACGATGAACCTAATAATTAAATTATAACTATGAAGGATCTATTCTTATGATTAGCATAATTATAGGCATATATATTTTCAATTTAAGTTAACGGAAAATATTAACATTAAATTAAGACAAACTAGGGAAACCATATAAATTAAATAGATCGAACTACAAATAAAATTCAATCCATGATAACCATCAAAATGGTTACCCCAATATTCCTATCACATTCCATAGTTTAAAAAAACATGGAAATTAACTAAATTATAACATTATTACAAACTATATTGTGATTGTTTATAAATAATATTTTTTTCATCCATATTTCAACAACAACAAAAAATCTTAGTGGTGAAATATGTCAATATTACTATGAATGTTCAAACATATTCCATGGGGTTTAAATATATGCCATCAACTTAATAATTAAATTATAACCATGAAATATATACTCTTAGGATTAGTAAATTATAGGCATATCTATTTTGGAGTTTATTTTCAATTTAAGTTAAAAGAAAATATTAACACAAATTAACAAACTAGTGAAGTCATATAAATTAAATGGATCTAATTGCAAATAAAATTCAATCCATGATAATCATCAAAACTAGTAACCCATAATACTTATCACATTTCCTAGATTAAAAAAGAAAATAAATTAACAAAATTATAACTTGATTACAAGTTATATTGTGATTATTTATAAGAATATTTTTTTGCATGCATATTTCGACAAAAAAATAATCTTAGTGGAAATTTTAGTGAAAAATAATCTTTGTTGGGTTTTCTTGATGCCAAAATCAAGACCAAATGCATCACTATTTACTTCACACTTTTAATACCCATTATAGGATTACATTATTAGCCATGTTGTTGAATTATGTTACATATTGATAGTCATTTTACCTTGGGATTTGAACTTGTGTCATGCTCTTAACTATTAGATCTACTCAAACTATATAGTAGTATATCACTTTTTAGAAGCAATATATAATACTATTTCTTTTTTGGCTTCATTATTTACTTCACACTTTTAATACGCATTGTAAGATTACATTATTGGCCATGTTGTTGGATTATATTACATATTGATAGCCAATATACCTTGGGATTTGAGCTTGTGGCGTGCTCTTAACCATTAGATGTACTTGAACTATATACTAGTATATCACTTTTTAAAAGCAATATATAATACTATTTCTTTGTTGGCTTAACCCACAGGGGGATTTGAACCTTGAACCTTATGATTTTACTGTATCACTTTTTTAAAGTGATATATAATACTATTTCTTCGTTAGCTTGACCCACACATAGATGTGAACCTTAAATCTCATGATTTACATAATACTTCATAACACGTTGGTCACCAATTGAGATGGGCCACAAATTTATATATAATAAATTATAACTATTTAATATACAAATAAAATCTAAACTTTTATATTAAATTAGAAAAATCAATTAAAAATATATATCTAATTATTTTTATTTTAAGATATAGATTTATTAATAAGATTAAGTTAAAAATTTAGTAAATTACAAAATAAATAAATTTAAAAATTATTAAAAAAAAAAAACTAATTTAATTTTAGAAAATAAAATAATTTAATTTAAGCCATATTTTTAGTGTAATTTAAAATCTTAGAAAATATATAATTTAATTTAACCTCATGGAAACCTTTTATTTTAAAAATTTATAACTGCATTTTGTAAGAAACCACCCTTAATATAATTTTATTATCGATCCGTTATTCAATTAAAATTTTATGATAAATTTAAACACGAAACATGTATCTATGTTGCATAATGTTCCTCGAAAAAGTTTAACAATGATAAGTTCTTGGAAAGCATCTTTCTAACGAAGTAAATATTTCACGAAGACAGTTGAAATATTTTCTGACATCATAATGAATCAATAACGTGTCATTACCATCTCTGGTCGTTTTCTACACTGCGCCACGAATTTGTCCCTTGTTAAAAAACATACGCATTAAACAAGGAAAGGTGTTTTCAGATGTTTTGTTCTCTAAATTTCTTTATTTTCTGAAAAAAATATTTTCATGTTTTTTTTAATGAATAATTGATTTTAATTTTCTAAGATAATTTTAAGAATATTTGTTAGAATCAATTATTTGGAATTAATTAAAATTGTGATTGAATATAAATATTTGCATACTTTAGAGTGTATATTCATGTTGAGATAAAGATCTAAATGTTCATGCTAGGGGAATCACAAATATATGGTAATTTAGATTACAAATAAAGGCCCAGTATCCGTATTACAAGTTGGACGGAGTAAATAACATATATACACATATATACAATGGGTCGTTTTAGAGGAGAAATAACCGTTTAGACTCTGTGCCATGACTTTCACTACAATCACAAAAACCAGTTAAGCTTTTTAAATGGCATATAGTTTCTTTCTCAGTAGCAAATGCAAGATGTTGCCGATGTAAGGGAGCATGTGGGAAGATAGATAAAAGTGTTTTGTATGTACACAATATATAGTCGACTGAAACAAAATACTTAAGAGTACTCCTAAAATGTCATCAATTCCCTAGTTGCATGCAAAATAATGTAACTGTTGTCACGGTATCTGAAAATCATGTTTTTTGAACTTTCCTATATATTTTTCAGACATAATATTTAGTTTTTTTCGGTTAAAACTGATCCGCTTTTCTAATTTTCAGAGTGGAGTGCCCAGCCATAGATAAAAAAAAGTAGATGGCATCCCATGAAGCTAATATTTTGAACATAGCACAGTTTATTTTTTTAACAAATATTTCTAATTTTATAAATATGGAAAATATTGTAATGATTATAATTATGATTATAATTATTAATTAATATTTTTATTTATGATAAGTATTAATTAATATATGTCATTTGGTGATAATTATTAAATAGATGTTAATTTATTATTATTACCTAAAAGACTTAATGAGAGGTAAATTTTTACATTTTTCCCATATGTTTTTAGGTTTTCATGTTACTATAATTTGAAAAGATATGGTATATATACATATTCAAGAATAAAATTAGTTTCTTTATGGTATAATGACCTAGCTAATACTAGGTCAACCAACTAGTATGCTTATTTTAAAGTTTACAAGGCAAGTCATCACAACAATACTTATAAGCAATCAATAGCACAACCATATTTAACAAGGTATTATAGATGTTAGAGATCGAACAAAACAAACATATATTCAAGAATTTGTGCAGCTCACAAGAACACTCTACACTTCATCATTAATAATCAAGAATATATGTAGTTTACATGCAAGTAGGAGAGTTAGAACAACCACGTAGAATGTAGAAACTAATCCCTAAACTAAGTCTCACACACAACTAATGAAGGAACTCTCTCCAATAATAATTTCTCCATTAATTTCAACACTCCCCTTTAAGGGAGAAAGGGTTGACTAGTACTCGTAGCATCTCCCTTAATAACTTAGATTTAATTCTTCCAAGGGAGTTAGTAAAAATGTCTACAACATTATCACAAGTATTACAATATTGAATATAAAACTCCTTTGACTGAACCTTCTCTCTAACAAAGTGAAATTTGAAAACTCCCCTTTAATGGAGAAAGGGTCGACTAGTACTCCTAACATCTCCCTAGATAACTTAAATTTAATTTTTCCTTTGACTGAAATTTCTCTCTAACAAAGTGAAAATGCGTATCAATATACTTTGTGTTTTTATGAAACACTCGATTGTTTGTAGGTTTGATCAAGCTCTGTTCATCTGATAATTCTTGCATATTTTGCTCTTCTTTGGAATCATGGAGAAGTCTCCTCAACCAAACTTCTTCACAGCACACATTGCATGATACTTGGCTTCTACTAAAGACAAGCATACAATGTTCTACTTTTTGTTGCTCCATGCAATGACCCCAGAAACAATGCTGAATGCATAACCTTTTATTGATCATCAGTCATCTAGTTTTCTGGCCCAGTATGAATTTGAAAAACCTGTCACTCTAACATCAAATGAATTAGTATATTTAATACCAATGTGTAAGGTTCCTTGAGGATACCTTAAGACGCCTTTCGTTTCAACCCAATGGGTCTTAAGACTCTTTGAAATGAATTCACTGAAGACACTGACTGCAAAACCCAAATCCGACCTAGTTAAGGTCAAGTAAATTAATGAATAATTATCTCCAAATCCATTAAACTTATCTACAATGGGATCTATAATTCTTATCATGAAAGAGTTATCCATTCCCATTCACTGATGGGATTTTATTTGGAAAGAACCTCATCTCTTGGTGTCCCCTTTTCCAAACGTTTTATATTAGCTTTATTTATTTAAGCATAAAGCATTTACTTTCATTGTTACACCTTGGACCTAGCTTTTCTTAGCTTAGGTTAGTAGAGCATATAATGGAGGGGGTTACATACTCCCGCCCTTAAATTTACATCGTCCTCGGTGTATTACTACATCTTACAATATTCTTTCCTTTGTTCACACATAGTTTTTTCTGAATTTATAAATTCCCACAGCCTCGCCATCTCATGCACCTCTTCCTATATATATATATATCGGTTACAAAAGAGTTTTACCCACACATCTCCCTCCATTGCAACTGGTAGCATTTGTTTCAATCAATTTTGCGAGAGATTTTAGATATAGAAACTCAACTTTGTTTACCATAGTTAATATCTTAACTTGATTTACAATACTACTATTTGGGAAACTATGGGTTATGTTTCCCACCTTTTAAATATAATTCCTCGTGTTCATTGTGTTTCAAGAAATTCATGTTCTTTCCTTACATTCTTCTAATTCTTTTGTGTTATTGTCAACCACTTGCTTCCTGCAATTCCCTTGCATTAGTCACAACAAGTAAAAATAGCACATTTGATTAATCAACATGTATAAAATATCATATCAAATTAGCAAAAACATAACCATCAAAATCATATGCACCATCAATTATAGATAACCTATAATCGACATAGATCAAAATCATAATCACATTCATAGACAACTTAAATAAAATATTGATACTTATCCTTGAATCACTTCTTAGCTTCTTTTTTCAGTACGCACTCTGAGTCGATTGCCATAGCAGACAATCACCTAGTGGCTTTTCTTCTA
Organism: Pinus taeda; assembly: GCA_000404065.3. Classification (NCBI taxonomy): domain Eukaryota; kingdom Viridiplantae; phylum Streptophyta; class Pinopsida; order Pinales; family Pinaceae; genus Pinus; species Pinus taeda. The sequence goes on along the minus strand of APFE031312006.1, from coordinate 6,595 downwards.
TCATGTGCACCCACACATAGTGTGCATTACACACACACAACTATACATGTAATATATCATCATGCAATACATGCATCCATACCAGTACCATATATATTGTTTGTACACATTATGACCTGTACATGTGTACCTAATTTCAATGTCCATAGCATGAAATATCCTTCATCCACACGTTTTCAACCATGCTAGTATTATGCCAAATATTCCTTTAATTTTTCATATTACCTTTAGGCAATTTTGACTAAACCATGCTCGGTTTGGCGATAGGAAATTAAGGAATTTCATGGTCTTGTTCAATTTCTATTATTCGAGCATAAGTAAATAAATTTTTTTATGTGAATGTATTTAGGTGCTTTTATTTATCTAATCCCTTTCATGTGTTTTGTGGCTGCAGAATAATTTCATCAAACTCATTAATACTACAACATTATCATACCAATAACTTTGAGTTTTGGAATTTACTTGGTCGCTAAAACGGGTCTTAATGACCTCTGCCAAATCATAAAGTAAGCATTTAATATAGTATGACTTTCAGTATTATACTTGAGGTTTAATAGCAACTTTTAGCCTTGTTGTTAAGAAAATAATTATTTGGTACTCAAAAGTACTTTACACATAAACTAATCATGTCATATGATTTACTATTGTTCTATTTACACTTCTTCCTACACCTTGTTGGCCATGAATACTTTAGTGTATGTTCAAAACCAATTGAACAATAAATATGAAAATAGATACATCTCCCATACATGAGTTATAAATGAAGGTTACCATACTCTTAATTCCACATGCTCCAAGTTTTCTAGGTACTATGCCTACCAAGTTGTGAACCTAAGTTATTCACATTTTACACTTCATCTTAAACATTAAATCATTGCTGGAAACAAAATAATATAACTCATTTATCAATTATCAAATGAATTCTTTCATCGTTTAGGAAATATTTTTTATGTTGTCCTATTCAGAACCAACAACACTATTAAGGCAATCTAGCCAGCAAACTTCTTCAAGATTTTTTGATAGTGGTATAAAATGTACATTTCATATTATATGCTTGAGTACAACCATCCTGATTAATAGTCCCACCTAACCATCCAATATGGTTAAAGCATCCTATTGATTCAACAACGAGTTGTTGCACAGTTTATTATTCTTCCTTCTAGAGCCATTTTTATATATCACTCCTTTGGTGCATGTATTATTTTATTAGCATAAGATCCTTAGATCTGCATGACTATTTTAATGCGAAACATTTTGGCTTTATCAAGAATTTTTTAATTAATTCAGATAGTAATGCTCCAAACCTAGCGTACTTCTTACTAGTCATTAGACTACAACTGGATTGCTCTATTTTTAATTGAAGTGCATAAACACCACCATATCCAATCTATTTTTGATATAAATTTTATAAATACATACAGATTATTTTAATATTATCACTTCCCATATGAAATACCATTGTAAGATCTAGCATCTTTTTCTTGTTGCATCTTGGAAAGACATATTGTAAGATATCAGTGGAACTCCATCCATATTTGAATGGGTATGCAGATCAAGGTTGTGAATTTTGTGGTTGCATGCTTTGAGTTGAGACATTGGAGTTTGATTCAAATCAATAATGTTGCCTTGAACTGGTATTTAATATTGTCTTACTAATATTAATCGCGCGCATTAGGAGAAGGTTTTACAATTCCATTACATATTGTTACTTTTGGGTGATAGTCCCATTGACCTACTTATGGAGGTCATACCATTATTAGTGTATGATTTCTTCATGCATACAATAAGTTGTATTGCATGTGTGCATACTCTTCACAACTTTGACGCTAGTTCCATCTAGATTTGAACATAAAATTTGTGCTTCTTATTTATGTTAGCTACAATTATTTAGATATTGTTTTACTCAAAGAAACCCATAGGTCCAAACTATGCATGTCCAATGAAATATGTATATGTTACTTAATATAATAACCTGGAAAAATTACATTCCACTTAAGAAAAGATATGTAAAATACACACATTCAAGTTTATAATCAAACTCATCACTAATACAAATCAACATACCAAACAAAAGCATTTATTGGCAAAACACTTAGTAAACATACTTAAGAAAATTCAAATGCAATGGAATATAAAATTTAAACACATACATTAACAAACAAACATTGACAAAGGCACATGCAAATACAAAGATACATCAACAAGCATTGGAAAAACAAATTCTCACATCTATATGCAATTTCAAACGACACACGAAATACAAATATAGATAAGCAAATATACAATTTTAAATTTGTAAATATTAAACACAAAATACAAATGCAAATAGAATATGATAAAACGATAACACTTAAGAAAATCTATGTAAAATATACACATTCAAGTTTATAATAGAATTCATGGCTAATAAAAATCAACATAACAAACACAAGCATTTATTGGAAAAAAACTTAGTAAACATACTTAAGCAATTTCAAATGCAATGGAATAGAAAATTTAAACACATACATTAACAAACAAACATTGAAAAACCACATAGACATACAAATATACATCAACAAACATTGACGAAACAAATTCTCACATGTATATGCAATTTCAGACAACACACAACAAATATAACATTCTAAATTTTGAAATGTTAAACACAAAATACAAATTCTAATAGAATACAATAAAAAGGTAACATTTAAGAAAATATATGTAAAATACACACATTCAAGTTTATATTAGAATTCATTGCTAATATAAATCAACATAACAAAAACAAGCATTTATTGGCAAAACACTTAGTAAACATACTTAAGCAATTTCAAATGCAATGGAATATAAAATTTAAACACATACATTAACAAACAAACATTGACAAAACCACATATACATACAAAGATACATCATTGACAAAACAAATTCTCACATGTATATGCAATTTCAAACAACACACAAGATACAAATTTAAATAAGCACATATACAATTTTAAAATTTTAAATATTTAACATAAAATACAAATTCAAATAGAAAAACACATATTATACAATTCCAAAGTCAATACAAAAAAAGAAACTTAGAAATGCAAATGCAACATTAAATAAGTAAACACACAATATACAATGTAAAAACATACAATTTATATAAAAAATCAAATTTACACTATGAAGTTAATTACAATCATAATTCAATACTACAAAAACACAATTTCAATTTCAAGCTAGAGACAATACAAATATTCAGAAATAAACATTCACACACACACACACACACACACACACACATATATATATATGCAATTTCCAGTAAAGAAAAATATACAAAGTACAATTTCAAATAAACAAGCAAGCAATATACAAATTGAAATAAACACACAACGTACAATTTCAAATAAGTAATTCACAAAAATTTAAAAACATACATTAGCAAATAAGCATTCAGAAAACACACTACACATACAAACATTGAAAAACAAAATTCTTACATGTATATGCCATTTCAAAAAACACATGAAATAGAAATTTAAATAAGAAATCATACAGTTTTAATCTTTTAAACATTAGACACAAAATACAAATTCAAGGGTTAACATTATCTCAAATGTAGTTTTGCCTTTTCTACCCTTTAATTAAATTGATTAATTTAAAAAACAAAATGTTATATGAACATGAATTATGGTACTTGTAATGATTTTTTTATTGCGCTAATAATCATTTTTTCTGATCTTCCGGATCACACTAGGTGCAAGAAGAGAGCATACTCAAGAAATTATTGAACTAATAACTCTCTTTTCTAATCCTCCAGATCACACTAGGTGCAGAGGAGAGCATACTTCAAGAAATTATCAATTTTTCGCTATTTTTTTTTTATTTAAGAAATAGGCTACCTAATTACACTTTCTCGACAATGGCGCCAAAATGTTTAGTCAATTTAGTGTTTCCTAAATTGCTACATAACTTATCAATCCGGGAGTCATAAACTGATGAAGTGTAGTGCATTGTATGTGCAAGACAACCTTTTTCTTACCTTACTGTTTTCAGTTTTTATCTTGTTTTAGGGTTTTGTTCTTGTTGGTCTCCTAAAGTGTTTAATGCAAATGGAAATCCTATTCTAAAGTTTTAAGGATACTTTTAAAGATCGGGTGTGGATATAGGATTAAGGACAAGGTTTATGTCTTATGGTAATTTCCAAACTTAGAACTTCAAAGATTTCAAAACATGTTGTCTACAAAATCAAAGTTTTGAACAAAAGTGTAAAACATGCAGCTACATAAATCAAGCTAAAGATAAAGTACTGAAAATGAGGTTATTGTCTCTACTGTCCATCTAATTACAGAATTGAAATCTAACAAACTATTGCACTCAAAACCAAAAAGTAAAGAAGCTGAAAACTAGTCATTGATTTCTCCCATAATCACAATATTTCGTCAATTAACTTCTAAAATGGGGTTAAGCTAAAGAATCTAGAAATATCATCATATGGCACTTAAGGAATGACATGTAAACTATCTAGTTGCAGACTAATGAAACAAAATCAATTACTTCACCTATAATCACAATAGCTTGCCAAGTAACTTCTAAAATGGGGTTAAGCTAAAGGCTCCGGAGATATCATCATAGAGCATGAATAACTGATATGTAAACTATATACATGCAGACTAATGAAACTAAAACCAAATTACTTCACCTATAATCAAAATAGCTCGCCACTTAACTTCTAAAATGAGGTTAAGTTAAAGGCTACGAAGATATCATCATATAGCATGAAGAACTGATATCTAAACTATCTACTTGCAGACTAATGAAAGCAAAATCAAATTACTTCACCTATAATCAAAATAGCTCTGCAATTAAATTTTGAAATGGGGTTAAGCTAAAGGCTCTGGACATATCGTCATATAGCATGAAGAAATGATATCTAAACTATTTAAAGGCAGTAAAAAAATCTCACTAAAATGAAAGCATAATAGCTAGAATTAAAAACTAAAGTTCAATAGAGGAAGCAAGTCTCAGATCACCACTTGATGCAAGAACTACATTGAAAAGGTCGAACATAACCTATCCTAAAATGCACTAATCAGTGTTAGTGGAAAATATAACAATGATGCAAAAACATGTACAAGAGTAAAACAATTAATACCATAAACGAAACATGAAATATGTACAACTCAAGTAAGAGAAAATATGCATGAAAACTATACCAAATGAAAGAAAAAACTTAGCCAATAGGGGCCCTCTGTACAGCTTTGGATTAACATGTTGTCACTTCACTTCAAACCACACATAAACAATCATGAAAAACAGAGTTTTTTCTATTATGAAACAGAGGATATATCTCTCGGTTACAACAGCAAAATAACGCTAAAAAAAAAAATATCAAAACTAAATACTTGCGTTGCAAACGCTTATATTTAAAGAGGAAATAGATATCTATATTTTGGAGAAATTTCTTCAGCAGTGGACACGTGAACAGCTCAGAATCGGAGGATTCAACCTCTTTGTTCCCATGACTAGTAAATCTATGCAAAGAGGATGTTAGATTGTGTTATGGAGATTACCTGCAGGTGGCAAAAACGAGTCCATGAATTTGGAACAGTTTCAGGCTTCCCTGCGTGCTTGAATAGAGTCCTAGTTGACACAGGACTTTTTGTTGACCACCCTTTGATTAGTACTTTTCTTCACAAATTCGGCTAACCAAATAGGACCTCGTCCATGTGTGGATCATTTCTGAACTACCCATGTGTCTCGTTTCTCCTACCGACACCTGTAGCCTACAGAACAATGAAAACAATTGCGAATTGCTAATTAGCTGCAGAAAGTGGCTACATTCCGTAGCTGATAAACAAAACCTAGATCAAATAGCACACACAATGATATAATCTGAAAATCACTCAATTGTATTGCTAAAATCAACATGTAACAAATTTTGATAGCTTATGGGACACTGATATGGGAAAATAGAAGAGAAAAGGTTTAGGAAAATGAGTAGAGGAGAGGTAGTTCTCGGGTGCCAAAATGCTTAGTCAATTTAGTGTGTCCTAAATTGCTACATAATTTATCAATCCAGGAGTCGTAAACTGATGAAGTGTAGTGCATTGTATGTGCAAGACAACCTTTTTCATACCTTACTGTTTTCAGTTTTTATCTTGTTTTGAGGTTTTGTTCTTATTGGTATCCTAAAGTGTTTAATGAAAATGGAAATCCTATTCTAAAGTTTTAAGAATACTTTTAAAGATCAAGTGTGGATATAGGATTAAAGACAAGGTTTGTGCCTCTTATGGTAATTTCCGAACTTAGAACTTCAAAGATCTCAAAACATGTTGTCGACAAAATCAAATCTTTAGAAGAAAGTGTAAACATGTAGCTACATAAATTAAGGAAAAGACAAAGTAATGAAAATGAGGTTATTGTCTTTGCTGTCCATCTAATTACAAAATTGATATCTATCAAACTATTGCACTCAAAACCAAAAAGTAAAGAAGTTGAAAACTAGTCACTGATTTCACCCATAATCGCAATATTTCATCAATTAACTTCTAAAACGGGGTTAGCTAAAGACTCCAGAAATATCATCATATGGCATGAAAGAATGGCATGTAAGCTATCT
>APFE031312005.1:101376-115857 GCA_000404065.3 Pinus taeda | reverse complement strand
ATATTTATGATGCTATTTCACCTATCTTTACTTTTTATATAAATAGAATTATATATTATTAAATCTTAGTACTATAAAAATAAAAATAAAAATAAAAAGAATGTTACATTTATTAATTTAGTTTTGACCTGGACCTTGGAGTCCAAATTAGCCGTTAGGTAGCCGTTAGAGTCTCTCGGTCTATTTAACATGCTAGGCCAGATTTGTGTCTTCAAGTTGTAAGATCTATTTAGGCATGAATACCCTAGCTTATGGTTCAATGGTAAAATCAAGAATCAAGATGTAGATTTAAGTGGCGAGGATTGGGTGGGCATGTTGTATTCCTAGAAACTCAGTAAATAAATCTTGAGGTGGGTAGGTGAATGTTCCAAGTCAAATTTAAAAGGGGGGTTGGGTTAATCTTGACTTAGTCATAGAGTAAAAGATAATAGTCATTTATGGGTTTACCAATGGAGCCCATCATTTTGATAACCCCTTGGTTTTTCCAATTGTATTTGATGAGATATACCTATTTAATGGCTCGAGAACTCCATTGTATTATGCCTTGACTGGCTAGTTTTGGCACAACTTGTTTGGTTTGTCCAAGGCTAATAGATCTATCAGGTGTTGGTTTTCCCAATTAGGGTTCTCAGGAGAGATTATGGTTCCTTGTGTGCTTAATATATTATTCTGTGCCTACCTTATGTTATTAATCTCTTTCAGTTTCTATTAGAGGTTTGGATAAGTGAAAGGCTAAAGGTAAACTATTTATAACTCTTTAGTTTAGTTTCTTATGATGACATAACATATGAAAAATTGTTATTTGTAGGGCATGTTGATGAAAGGAAGGCATGTTAGTAGATTCTTGCAAAATTGAGGTTTTTATGAATGAGGATGATATAATCAATTAAAATTATTGTCTAAATAAGATTGATGATCACTAGTTTGACGTTGAAAAAATCAATGGACTTGCAAATGAGTTGCATAAGTTTGAGCAATATCATATGATGTTGTGCAAGTCGCAGAAGAGGCATAAGAGCTCTTACAATCCATTGGTGAAGGAACTAGAATTGGAGATGTAATGAAATAGAGCTTCCCAAATTCAATGACATAGGAGAAGGTGGAAAATATGACGAAAGAAGAGCTCCCAAAATCCAGTGATGGAGGGAAAGTTGGAAGGCTTGGAGACATGAAGAAAAGTGGAATGCTAAAGGCACTGGATGTATTCAGATAAGTTTGAACTGTGGAAAAATAAGGGATGGGTGTGAGAGGCCACACAATCAATGATAGGTGTTTGTGGATTAGCTACAACAACTTTAGGTTGTATGTGTGGATGAGACTCTTTACATGTCATCTTGGGCTTTAGAAGCTTGATTCATATTTTTTTTGTAGCACTTTGGTACCTAGTTGTGGAAGAGGAAAACTTTGAAATTGAAATTAGTGTCCACATTTATGGCATATGAGGTGAAATCTTCAGTGAACATCAACTCTAGTTCAATTGAGGAGGCATTGCTTTATTAAGTGAGTTGGTAAATTGTTTTATGTTGCATTAATGACACTAGTTACATGTCATGTAATGGGCATTTTTTCTCATTTGGTGACAACTTCAAAAACTTAGTTTTGGAGTGCATTTAGGACTTGTGCTACAAACATTTTTAACACATTACATTTGGTTCTTATTGAGAAAAATACATTCTCCATGACTATTAAGTGAGGGAGTTAGCATTTAATAATGGTCATATAATGAAGCTATAATGCAACTTAGGTTAGTAATTAAATGACTTATGTGACATATCATACAAAGCATTAGATTAGGTTAAGAGCTTAACTAATAAAGCAATTGTATGGGATTTTAATATGGAACATTGTGCCCCTTACACGTATTGACATCCACACCATATTGAAGATAGAAGCAAACACGTCATTCCCCTTTTTAACATATTATGGTTTGTGTTCTTTATCCAAATTTTTGTGTGCTTTTTCTCACAACATATACCATTTTCAGGATTCCACATTAATACTCTCCTTTGAAACTATTTATTTTGTGAACTTTGAAATAGAAAATGTGATTAATCAACATTACAAGAATGATTCTATTCCATCTTGGTTTGATGTAAATAAAATATGTGATCATTCAGCTCCCCAAAAATGAATATGGTCTATATTGGTTTGTTAAATTCATTTGTAGATTTGTAAGACCAAAGAATGATTCTATTCCATCTTGATTTGATAAATAAAATATGTGATCAATCAACTTCCCATAAATAAAATATGTCGACAATCAACTTCCCATAAATAAAATATGTCAACAATCAACTCCCCAAAAATGAATCTAGTACGTGTTGGTTTGTTAAATTCACATGTGGGGTTGCAAGACCCATACACACTTACAGATGCTCAAAGTACCATGAGGCAAAGGTTATGGTGTTGTTGGAAGATTGTAATGTAGTCAAAAGAAATTGTGGTACTGTTGACAGTGCTCGACCCGCCAACATGTAAGGGGATCTCCCCAATAAGAAGTCCCAATTAGACCTCAGACCGTTTGGTGTAGGAGTCCCAGCAGTGGGTCGTACGGTAATGCCTTGACCACGATTTCGCACAGAGGCAAGTAAGATGGCTCTGTTGGTAGCAAGGGTGTGACTGTTGCAGTAAGTCAAGGGAGGTGCATGAGAGGTCCTAACACACTGGGGGTGAGGTGAGTGTGCCCCTTGGAAACCTGTAATAGTACGCGGCTTGGAAGGGAACATACAAGCGAAGATGCATCACAAGTTGGAAAGCAAGTTAGTGAGAAATCCAAAGTGATGGTTAAACCAACAACACATTTCAGAAAGATTCATACATACTTATACAGAATAGTCCATACATGCATGCGTAAGAAAACAAATACATATATCATTTAGAGTAAACTAGATAGCATAGAATACAATACAACATATGCATGAAACGTGCTGGCTTTGTTATATTAAGAAATGTAATTTCTAGTCATAAATACATCCATGTCTAACCACTAGTTCCAACACCGTAATGTTACAGCCACAACCGCCTGCTCCTCCAAAGAGATATACTAGCTCTGCACAGTGGAGAAGCCAAGGCTCATTACAATACTGTCTAAGATCTCTCCAAGATAGTCTTATTGGATGCTTGGCTGACCAAAAGCCTCTACAATGAGTTATGAGGTTCTATTTATAGCAAAGAGTGGGGTGACCCTTGACATTCCCCTTTGTGACGGTTCATCTACCTTCATGACTCTTCATATACTCTATGACTTTTACATCCAACTATCGACACTTGAAATTCCGCTTGGCAAGACGTTACATTACAATGCACATGTGCCCATGTGAGACAAAATAGCTTGAGCAAGCCATGCATGACATCACTGACAATCGGTCCGTTGTGATGAGACCAACTCTTTGACATGTTTGCGATGGTGAAGATGGTGAGATGATGCCAAGCTTGGTTGTCCGTGATGGTGTGCATGTGCTTTATGGTGACATCTTGTTGAAACGAACTCTTGCCTTCATTGGATCTCGGTGCATTGGTGTGGCTCCTCCATCCAACTCGTCTGCTAACATGCGCATGGTCTTCTTGGGTGCGGCCGAACTGACAACACACTGATGCATAGTGTTCGTGCTGATCTTCTAGTGTGTGCTCATGGTCATGTGCATCAACTGTCAACTGCATGTTCAGCTCCATTCGGACTTGCTTCTTGTATTTGCCTTGGTGAGTGTGCCAAATGGGTTAGATCGCATACGTTTGCACAATGATATGCATACTGCTGAATTCCCTTGCATGCGATCAATAATACTAGTCAACATGTCTACTCTGTGCCAACTGCTGGGATGGATCTATAACTTGAGCGTGCACAGTTTCATCCGTGAGTGCATGTTGTGCCCCTTGCTGTACCTATTCCTCCTGCAACTCATTCTCTCGTATATGCAGCTCCTATTCTTCCTTGAGTTGCTGCTTCAACACATGCAACTCCTCCTCTGTTCCATTCTTTGTCTTTGCGTGATCTTCATGTCGCGCCGTCACCTCATAGCGTCAATATCCAAAGTTTCTTTCATCACAAGTGGATCTGCTCGAGCTTACAACTTTGTTCCGCCTCAATGTTGTCAACAACCTTCCTGTTGCATTTGCCACATGTAGGTGTTGGGCCTTCTGCTGCTACTGATGGCGCTGCTCGTTGTGATGATATTGCCATCGTATCTTGATGTCCTTGTCTACGAACAACTTGATGTCTTCATAAGTAGGAAAGCTTATAGAGACTTGCTTGTCTGCAACCCACGTTGTGCTCTCAATGGTGTCCTTTGACTCTACTCTCCTGAAAGCCATTGTACTTGTGCTATTGAGAGGTAGATGAATGCCTGTGATATCTAGAGACATGGCAACACTTATGGCAAACAATTTGTCATTCGAAAACCAAAACGAACTTGAGAACTAACTTGCAACATACTTGTGTGACTGATCATGAAGGTTGCACAATTTTCGTTGAGAGGTCGGGAGACTGATTGCCAAAACTATACAAGGCACATTTCGTGTTGTTAGGAGGCTGACTGACTGCTGGAACTGCACAATGCACAATCCAGCCTAGTCTACTGAGGACTGAAACTACGCAATGCGCAATTTCAGTCAGCAGTGACATGCAACCAACAAATTGCATTATGTAGTTTTTGGGGCCAGCGGGACACTGCCTCAAAGAATTGCACAATGCAAGCCTGGAGGTCGATGCCTAGCTAGACTTGTGCAATTTATGGAGGGAAGACAGAGCCTTCGCTTCTGGAAATGCGTAGTGTTAATCGAGCAAGGCACGATTCGGGCCAAGGCAGCCCAGTCCGATCGATGGGCAACTAAAAACATGAGAAGTCTGAATGCATGGTGAGATGAGTGCAAACGATGGTGAATGATTATTCATGCAAACAACAAGTGCAAGATTCGGAAAACAGGAAAGCATGCATGTGTATGAAGCGAGTCGTCGCAACGACAACTGTCATGTAAAATAGTGTCATGCATGCGATAGTAGTGAGATGCAAACGAACACTGAAACGATGCTAGTAGAAGCTAGTATGTATCAAAACGACAACAAGCACTCACTGAAATCAAGAAGGCATCATTCATACGAAGCGAAACACAAAAAGTGCCAGAAATGCAGTGCGAGACATGAAAAGCGGGCTTACCCCAAAAAATTTGAGCTGAATGTGCCGACGACTCCTAGATCCAATGTGGGATGTCAGAGCTGCAAGATCGATGTGAGGAATGAGATCTGCAACATCCGGTTGATGAGTTTCGATAACATTGAGGTTGCAACGTGCAAGCTACAAATCTAGGGAAAACGACACTTGGTGGGAGGTTTTTGAAATGATCCTTGCATGTAACCTCCAACTGCTAAAAATAGATCCCTGAAACAAGGGATTCCTTTTCATGCTACCTTGGGAGGAGCGGCCCATGCATGCAAATCAGTTTTGCTCAGTCCCGGAGGGAACCGGTCAACTCAACTGCACATGCAACAGTCTACTCAGCTGGGAGGAAAAAATGTGCATTTCTAGGAGGGAGCTGGGCTAGCGTCCCAGAGGAATTGCACAATTTCTGGGCATAGAAACTGACTGCTGCCCATAATTGCGCAATTTCTGGGCAGAGAAGCTGACTGCTGCCCAGAATTGCGCAATTTCTGGGTTGAGCAGCCCTGCTGGGAGGAACTGCGCAATTTTCCCAGTGAACAGTGACGAACATAATTGCACCATTCTATAGCCCAACAAAGTGCCAGATAGAATTGCACAATTTATGGAGGGAAGCTTGGTTTTCCTCCACAATTGTGCAATTACTTGAGGGAGTTGCTTAGTCTGCAGCTGGACCAAGTCCAGTGAAACAGCCTGTGAGGGGGATGCAACAAGATTTGATGGACAAACTATCATTCTGCAAGAAAATCACTGAAGCTTGTGTACTTGACAAGATAAGACATGCTACTGTGAAAGGTTGGTAGGGAGGTTCCAAAACGAAGCTAAGGCAAAATTTTGGAGGGTGGTTGTAGCCACTACAATGCTTGGCGACACACTGGTAGAACTCCAGCCTCTGAATGGACCTTGTTCGTGAAAAGCAAGTCTAGCACCTCTAGAAGTATTTCAGTTTTGAGTTTGTCTTGTTTTTCACACTTTCTTCATTGCAAGATGTAGTATTTGCCAAGCTCTTGGTCGATTGACACACATTCCAAGCCAACACAGTTGTTTCGATTGGGGTTGATGGGTATATTGGTGCACATTCAATATAATCGTCAAAGTCTTAGTTTCATCTCTGGTGTTGCTCCACTGCTAGCAGGCCTGGATATTACCCTGACGGAGTCACGCAGGAACACAAGCATCGCTTTGTTGTCAGCGAGCCTGGTTAGTATCTTGGCGGAGTTACTTGCATCACCTCTCTGCGTAGGAAGCCTTTCTCTTCTTTCACCTTTTTTTTTTTTTTTTTTTAATTTTTTTAATTTTTCACTTTTCATTTTTTTTTTTTTCATTTTTTCATAACTGTGCATGACACTTATTCATTTCAGAGGCAGAAGAGGGATCCCGACTTATTGAGAGAAGAAGAGGTTATTCTTTCAGAGAAGTAGTTTATTATATAGATTTGACGTGCCTGTTAAGGTTTTCCCCCTCACCTTACTCTACTTGACTGAGCTGACAAGGGTTAACCCAAAAACAGCTGACTAGAGTAGGTGACACTAGTTAGCGTGCAAGTGTTGTGTTTTCACAAAGGTTCATTTCTAATATTACGTATTTTCCGTTGATGTATCATGGACTAAAAGTAGCAAGTTCTTCATACAAAGGTAGGATGATTGATAACCAAGTAGTAATAGTTGCACAAGGCCTCTTGTACTTTACCCAACTTGTTTCAAGGGTCATGCATGGTTTCATGCGAAACTAACCTTCGAACGAAAACAAGCAAACAAACCAAAAAGCAAAGCAAGAAGCGGAAGAAAATGCGGAAGCAAAGTGAGTAATCAAACAAAAAAGCAAGCAAGCAAACACACAAAGAAAGAAGCAAAAATGCATGCAAGCAAGCAAACTGAAAGAAAACACTACTACTCCTAAGCTAACTGTGCCTGGGCCTGATCACATGAAGTGATATTTCCAGTGCAGCCACCAGCACAGCCACCAACACATTGGTTGACCCATGTTTGTGAAGGCTTGGTTTGCGAGTAACTCTGTTGTGCAAACCAACGAACAAGAAAGATATAACTGTGAAGACAAACACACTCCGAGTTTACAAGCGTCCACAGAACAAAAATGAGTGAAAGCGCATGACATGCACTCTGTGGACTTGCCATGGTACTATGCTACATTGTGTGCAAATGTTGGGTGTATGCATTCTCTTGACTGTGATATGCAAACAAATGTGAGAAAGGTAGACCACTTATGTTGTGCAAGTGTGCTTGCTATGTAATATTCCTCCAGTGCGTGAGCGATGGGATCGTGTAGTTCGAGTGGAGGAAGCGAAATCTGGCTGTTTGGTTGATATTGAAAGAAAAGAAAAGAGTGATGAGGAGCCCTGAGTGTTTCAACAATTTCCTGGCCGGAAGTGAAACCAACCTCAGGACAGCGAGGGCCTGACATAACCATCAGCTCGGGTTGAAGTACCTCGACAGAGTACGGGGTTTCGACTTCGTTGACAGATAGATCATCGTAAACCAGTGTCTTAGATAGATTAACAATGATTGAATCAACATCATGATCAGATGAGGAAGTAAAGAGATCACGATAACCAAGACCAGAAAATTCAGGATGTTTGTCGGCATCCTCATGATTTGATGAATCATGCAAAGGGGTAGATGAGAAGCAAAGATGTTCACCCTCTGTGTTTTCTGAAATAACAGATGACAGATTGGACATATTTTCAGAGGAAGATGTGTCCTCTCCGCACTGTAATGACAGATAGACATCCGATGTGTCATGTGAATGATCCGAAGTAGAAGCATCTGGAAATGGGTTTTCACAGGGGAAATCAGCAGTGGCAGAATCACAAGGGATGTCAGGATAAAGCGGATGAGGTGCGATTGGAAGAGAGTCATCCTTCATCGTGGGTTTTTCTTTAGATTCCTGCACGCACTCATCATGGATGATGAGGTAGGTTGGCTGCGTAACACCAACTTCGTCGACAACTTGATCCTTGTTCACAACAGGTGAGGAGTTCGGAATGGGAGAAGACAAGATAGTACAATCCGGAGGATCAACAAAACGTGGGGACAGAGGTTGCAGGAAAAAATCCACGTGATAACCAACAGGCTTGCAAGCCAAATCTGCACATATATCAAGAGCAAGTGGGGTCAATAGATGTGTGTGCATGATCTCCCACATCACTTCGCGGTGGTGGAGCTATTTGATGAGGTGAAGGTGGACAATCACTTGTGACGGAAACTGTGCCTGCCTGTGATTGCACAGCTCCATCACCGTAGTGTGTTGAGTAGGGTTTGGATATGTGAAGAAGATACTCAAATCTCCCATAAAAAAATTCCCAATCAATTTCATCTTCGGGAAATCCTTTTGCAAGATTATAAAAGCATGTGTGAAACTGATCAACGGATTCATCAGGTGCTTTTTGTAATTTCAGAATTTCTTGATCGAGTGCTTTATGGTTAAAGTGATTGAAAGCATAGTCTATCTCTGCAACCGGATGAACAAGAGAATGAATAGATTTTTCGGGCAGCGTGGCACACCAGTGCATTGGGTGCCCTCAAAGTGTGTAGACGAACAATGCGTAGGTCATGTATTCTTCAAAGATCCCATGTCTTTCGCATGAGCCTACAACGCCGATTGCGTGCCTAACCAAGGCTACGTGGCCTCCACCATTAAATGTTTCATGTGACAAGTTATCCGAGAGATTTTTCGAGATAATGAAGCTGTTTCCATAAGACATGCACTCCGGAAGAGAAACTCTATAGGTAGTCATGATAGATATGTAGAGATTCAAAACATATGTGAGGACTCAACTTGTCATCTAGCCCTCCTTCTAGTGCCAAAATGTTGATGGTGCTAGACCCACCAACATGTAAGGGGATCTCCCTGTTAAGAAGTTCCAATTAGACCTCAGACCATTTGGTGTAGGAGTCCCAACAGTGGGTCGTATGGTAATGCCTTGACTGCGATTTCGCATAGAGGCAAGTAAGATGGCCTTGTTGGTAGCAAGGGTGTGACAACTACAATAAGTCAAGGGAGGTGCATGAGAAATCCCAACACACTAGGGGTGAGGTGAGTGCGCCCCTTGGAAACCTGTAGTAGTACACAGCTTGGAAGGGAACACACGAGTGAAGATGCATCACAAGCTGGAAAGAAAGTTAGTGAGAAATCCAAAGTGATGGTTAAACCAACAATACATTTCAAAAAGATTCATACATACTTATACAGAATAGTCCATACATTCATGCGTAAGCAAAATACAACTATCATTTAGAGTAAACCAGAGAGCATAGAATACAATACAACATATGCATGAAACGCGCTGGCTCTGTTATATTAAGAAGTGTAAGTTTCAGTCATACAATACATCCATGTATAACCACTAGTTTCGATAACAGAACGTTATAATCACAATCGCTTGCTCCTCTAAAGAGATATACTAGCTCTGCACAGTGGAGAAGGCAAGGCTCATTACAATACTGTCCAAGCTCTCTCCAAGATAGTCTTATCAGAAGCATGGCTGACCAAAAGCCTTTACAATGAGTTATGAGGTTTTATTTATAGAAAAGGGCTGGGTGACCCTTGACATTCCCCTTTGTGACAGTTCATCTACTCTATGACTGTTACATCTAAATATTGACACTTGAACTTCCACTTGACAAAACGTTACATTACAATGCCCATGTGAGACATAATGGCTTGAGCAAGCCATGCATGACATCACTGACACTCGGTCTATTGTGATGAGACCAACTCTTTGACATTCTTGTGATGGTGAAGGTGGTGAGCTGATGCCAAGCTTGGTCGTCTGTGATGGTGTGCATGCACTCCATGGTGATATCTTGCTGAACCGAACTCTCGCCTCCATTGCATCCCGATGCATTGGTGTGGCTCCTCCATCCAACTCGTCTGCTAACATGCGCATGGTCTTCTTGGGTGCAGACGAATGGGAAACACATTGATGCATAGTGTTCGTGCTGATCTTCCAGTATGTGTTGGTGGTCATGCACATCAACCGTCAATTGCATGTTCAACTCTAGTCAGACTTGCTTCTTGTATTTGCCTTGGTGAGTGTGCCAAATGGGTTAGATCGCATACGTGCACACAATGACATGCATGTTTATGAATTTCCTTTCATGCAATCAATAACACTTCTCACCATCTCTGCTATGTGCCAGTTGCTGGGATGGTTCCATAACTTCTGCGGGCGCTGTTTCATTCGTGAGTGCATGTTGTGACCCCTACTGTACCTATTTCTGCTGCAACTCATTCTCTCGTTTATGCAATGAATTGCTACTTCAGCACATGCAACTCCTTCTCTGTTTCATTCTTTGTCTTTGCGCGATCTTCATGTCGCGCCGTCACTTCATAGCCTCAATCTCCAAAGTTGCTTTCATCACAAGTGGATCTGCTCGAGCTTACAACTTTGTTCCACCTCAATGTTGTCAACAACCTTCCTCTTGCATTTTCCGCATGCAGGGGTTGGGCCTTCTGCTGCTGCTGATGGCGCTGCTTGCTGTGATGCTGCCATCTTATCTTGATGTCCTTGTCTACAAACAACTTGATGTATTCATAGGTAGGCAAACTCATAGACACTTGCTTGGCTGCAACCCATGTTTTGCTCTCAACGATGTCCTTTGACTCTACTCTCCTGAAGGCCATTGTACTTGTGCTGCTGAGAGGCATATGAACACTCGCGATACCTAGAGGCATGGAAACACTCATGGCAAACAATCTGTCAGTCGAAAACCAAAACGAACTTGAGCACTGACTTGCAACATCCCTATGTGACTGATCATGAAGGTTGTGCAATTTCCGCCGGGAGGTCGGGAAATTGATTTCCAAAATTGCGCAAGGCGCACTCTGGGATGTTAGGACGCTGACTGACTGCTAGAACTACGCAATGCATAGTTCAACCTAGCTTGACGAGGATTGAAACTGTGGAATGCGCAATTTCAGTTAGCAGTGACATGCAAGCAACAAACTGCATTGCATAGTTTATGGGTCCAGCAGGACACTGCCTCCAAGAATTGCTCAATGCAAGCTT
Source organism: Pinus taeda (assembly GCA_000404065.3). Taxonomy (NCBI): domain Eukaryota; kingdom Viridiplantae; phylum Streptophyta; class Pinopsida; order Pinales; family Pinaceae; genus Pinus; species Pinus taeda. The sequence goes on along the minus strand of APFE031312005.1, from coordinate 104,676 downwards.
GGAGGTCAGTGCCTGGCTAGAATTACGCAACTTCTGAAGGGAAGGAAGAGCCTTTGCTTTCATAAATGCGAAGTGTTAGCTGGTCAAGGCACGGTCTGGGCCAAGGCAGCCTAGTCCAGCTGACAGGCGACTGAAAACATGAGAAGTCTGAATGCATGGTGAGATGAGTGCAAACAAGAGTGAATGATCATTTATGCAAACAATAAGTGCAGGATTCGGAAAACGGGAAAGCATGCATGTGTGTGAAGTGAGTCGCCACAACAACCACCGTCCGTGTAAAACAGTGATGCATGCAAAAATAGTGAGATGCAAACGAAAAATGGAACGATGCTAGAACAAGCTAGTATTTATCAAAACGACAACAAATGCTCACTGAAATCAAGAAGACAACATTCATACGAAGCGAAACACAGAAAGCATTAGAAACGCAGTGTGAGACATGAAAAGCAGGCTTACTCGAAAACAACTAAGATGAATGTGTCGACGAATCCTAGATGCATTGTGGGATGTTAGAGTTGCAAGATCGATGTGAGGAGTGAGCTCTGTAGTGTCCAGTTGATGAGTTTCAATAAAATCGAGGTTGCGACACATATGCCACAAATCTAGGGAAAGCGACACTTGGTGGGAGGTTTCTGAAATGATCCTTGCATTTAACCTCCAACTGCTAAAAATAGATCCCTGAAACAAGGGATTCCTTTGCATGCTGCCTTGGGAGGAGTAGCCCATGCATGCAAATCAATTTTCCTCGGTCCCGGAGGGAATTGGTCAACTCAACTGTACATGCAACAGTCTACTCAGCTGAGAGGAAAAAATGAGCATTTCTGGGAGGGAGCTGGGCTAGCTGCCCAGAGGGATTGCACAATTTCTAGGCAGAGCAACTGACTGTTGCCTAGAATTGCACAATTTATGGGCTAAGCAGTCCTGCTGGGAGGAATTGTGCAATTTTCTTAGTGAACAGTGACATGCATAATTGTGCAATTTTGGAGCCCAACACGCTGCCACACAAAATTGCACAATTTCTGGAGGGAAGGATGGTTGCCCTCTAGAATTGCACAATTTCTTGAGGGAGCTTCTTAGCTTGCAGTTGGACCAAGTCTGATGAAACAACCTGTGAGGGGGATGCAACGAGATTTGATGGACATGCTGTCATTCTGCAAGAAAATCACTGAAGCTTGTATACTTGACAAGACAAGACATGGTGCTATGAAAGGTTGACAGGGAGGCTCCAAAACGAAGCTAAGACAAAAATTTGGAGGGTGGTTGTAGCTACTACAACATGTACATATAATACACATGGGATATTGCAATATTAAGTTGAGACGACGAAGTGAAATTCACTGCTTGTATTCATTATGTTCATGCTTTAGGGCCATTAAGAATCATAATGAGTGATAATATTGTCATGAGCGGAAAGAAAGAAAAGATTTGCAATCTACCTGAAATAGTTGCATAATAAATAGATAAGGTAAGCTATAATGCATTCTTTCTTAATGTAACATCTTTATAAATTGTCTTAGATTTTCAATATTTATAATATTGACCTAATGCCAATTTTGTTATTCAAGTTATTTTATTACAATATAGAATAAACCACTACTAGATGCAAGTACAATATATTGATGTAATATCCAAAGGAATTGATAGGTGCAAGGACAATACATTGAAAACATAGGGATTGAACCTGGTAGTTTACTTGGAAATTGATTATTGCCTCTGTACAAGATTCAAATTATAGTCAACCTACTTATCTACTGCTGCAATTAGAGTGAAGAGAATGGTATTAGAGCACTATCTCATTAGACCACGAGCCCATGCCCGATCTAGAATCCATTTTATATTTATAAGATATTGATTTGGACTGGATTATTATATTGCTATTCATCTATCTTGATGCTTTCAGAGTGGAAAAATTGGAGGAATCAGCTAACATGATCATTTTTATTGATGGGTCCCAGTTTGGCAAATTAGGGTATGATACCTTTTAAAATTAGTTTGAGGCATCAAAAGATGTTCTTTGGGGGTAAAATGTGTCACACCCCTTAGCATTGCTCTACACACGTATACCTTTCCAGTGACACAATTATTACCTCAATATGTTTGTATGCAAAAGTTACACCACTTGGAAATTGACCTTCCTATTTTGACCACCATGATTCAAGAAGATGCCACATCAACCCCCTTTTTTATTATTATGAAAAATGAGCTAGCCACATGATCATGATGAAGAAGACTCTAGAAAAGTCAAATTTATAACTCTAGTTAAGAATTGAAAGAGTCAAACTTAACCATTGGTAGGCTATCGGACTATGTTATAATCAGACCATTAGGAGGAAAAGAGGTTCCATTATATTTGAGTGCATTTTGTTCCATAGTTGAGAAAAGTAGTAGACAATGAATAGAGAGAGAAAATAGAGAGGGTTTGTATACTTTAGTAGCACATGGGACATAAGTCTCACTCCTTTGTACTTGCATCCATTTCCATTTATAGAAAGAGAGAGTTGAGCATCCTCACCTTCCAATAAGGTTTTCTCTTTAAAGGGTTTCTCAGGTCATATCTTGTGTTATTGTGGTTTGTGAGTGGTTATTCTATTTGGTTTCAATTTTTACATAATTAAAATTTGCATGCATATGCAATAAACAATAATAAACAAATACATAAATCTAAGGAGAAATTAATCCTCATAGTTTGGATTTCAAGTTTTCTAATATATTTTAGTAGATACATTGTGACGAACTGTCTAAAGGAATATTGAAATTAGTTTATAAATCATATCGGCTTCAGTGTAGGTTTCTTTGGATTTATTGTGGGGAGTTGCAAGGGATCTAGATTGGTTAAGCCAAAATTCATAAAACCTCAATGATGGTTGATCTATTAATAAATCTCAAGATCCCACAAAGGAGAGGTTTGCATGGTTGGAAGCACAAGTTGCAAATATAAACTATAATATAAGCCTCCTCATATCAACCTTGACCAATAAGCTTGGGATATTTAGAGAAGATGGGGGTTATTATGTTAGGCCCCTATACTACTAGTGTAACCCCTTATTGTTATTAGTACAACCCACTTATTATATTGATGTACCCATGTAGTGCCCATATTGTTACTATTGTGCCCCATAGAAGCCCACTATTGTTATTATTGTGCCCTTACATTATTATTGTTATGTCGGCTCTAATTATGTTATGACCCTTTAGACTCCTATATATATAAAGGAGGTATTTTCATTTGTATCATCCAAGAATTGTTCATTTATGTAATGTAAAGGAGGTTTCCCCCTCGAAGAGGCTGAATTCTAAGGC
>APFE031312005.1:40572-70793 GCA_000404065.3 Pinus taeda | reverse complement strand
ATGTTCCCTGAAGACACCTTCTGCAAATTATCCCTGAAAAGTGCCCTTTTTCCATTGGCGTAGGTACACAGTGTCTTACCCACGCCAATGACTGAGATCCTCAAAAGGGGGCGCACGCATTGGCGCTCTGTCCTAGAGCAACACCTGCGCCAACTAAGTTTAGTAATGATTTTTGGCCAATGCGCACCCATATGTTTTTTCCTCTCTTATCATGAAGTTCTTTGAGGGAAAAATCCACAAGATAGAGGTCGAGAGTTATTGTTTATCCATGACAACTATCCTCAGTAGCTTTTCAGGGATAATGCCAATCCAACAATGGGCGTCCTGGTACATTGTATCTTCCTCCCTTCTCCATCTATAAAATCCTGTCCTCATGCATTAGACAAGCTAGTTTTTGCTAGTGTGTTGGAGTAATGCTAGAGTGATAGTAAGAATTTTGAAAGGTCTTGTGCAAGGCATACATAGCTGCTCGCCCAGCTAGAGAATAGGTTCAACGTCAGAACCTTGGTTGTATCTTTCTCTGCTTTTATTCATTAATAGACGACTTTCATTATGGTTCCACTCCTATTGTCTTTATAATGATGATTGAGTTATATCTTTTCTGACTGATATATAGTTGCATCTATTGGATTTTATGCTTTTATTTATGTCGTTCTTTGCATGTGCAGGTGTCCGTTCACGAGGATCGTGGGGATTGTGACCAGCCGGAGCAAAGGAACGGGAGCGACGATTCTTCTACAAGTATTAGCGTTGGAATCCAGGTAGGCCATCATCATCGATCTTTGATTTTCAATTAGGAACCTGCGTGTTAGCGTTGTGTGATTGTTGCTAGACCCCATTTGGGCTAGTGGGATCGCCTCTGTCCGCAGAGGGGATTTACCTGTTCAACAATTTGGCGACTCTACTAGGGAGAAGCTTGTTGTTTGATTTTGTTGTTTGATTTGTAAACTTTGGACGGAGCCTGAAGTACGGCCAGATAGCCTTGAAAACACTATTGCTTTGCAGTAGTGAAGTATATCAAAGCCACTTCAGTCAATCTCCGGTTTGGTTTACGGACTGAACAATTTCGAGTTTGTCTTGCATGTTAGTTTTTCTCTTGTTTTCTTGCTTGGATACCTTTCTGGGTTAAATTTCTTGCTGTTTCTTGCTTCCTGGCCTTCCTAGATACTGTAAACCAAGCTTTGGACTATCTGTTTTGTTTTTTTACTTGGCAAACTTTATTAGCGTGGTTTTTCCTCTGACATTCGCGCGAGTTGGCGCCTGTTGCTAACTGCCAACCCGCGCCAATCCCTTTATAGCGCGAGTTGCAGTCTGATAGTCGCGCCAGACTTGTTAACCTTTTTAGTTAGCTTGTTTGCCAGTCTTCTGAGCTTGGATTTGTATCTTGCTATATCTTTTGTAGCTTCTGGAAGTGTGTTGGACCTTTATGTGACTGGTTATTATTTTTTATCCTTCAGTTGTTTGCTTATTTCTATCGATTTATATCTTAGCCCTAGTGGCTTTGCATGTCGAGCCTTCTGTGGGAAATTATGGTTTGATGATCCAGTCAGCTTTTTGGTTGTTTTCCGCACTCATCTGGTGGTTGTGAAAGTTTGGCATTCTATGCTGCAAGTAATTCACTTTTAGCTTGTTTATTTTTTGCTTGACTTCATCTGAACTTAGATCACATGGTTCATTGAAAGTCTTTGTGTTTTCCTTGCTTTGATAGGTCATTTTGACATTTAAGAATTGGTTCTATATTCCTTTGAGTGAATTGTGTTTGTTTATATTTGTGAATATCTCTTGAGATTTGTTGAGTGCATCATGCTATTCTAAAAGAAAGAAAAACAAAAGATCTTTTGCATTTTATTAATTAGAATTTCTTGTTATTTGTTGCTTTTAAAAAGAAAAGGAAAAAAAATTCATTTCTTGTTATTAGCTGCATTAGGATCTTTTTTGATCATTTTGTTTGTGTAAAGATCTCAACTCTCCTGTAGATAGAGTTCATTGAATGAAATGATATAATTTTGGCATATAGTTTGCATTTTGGAAGTTTCGGGAGATCACATACGGTAGGACCAAAAATTGAAACATAATTGAAGATAAACTGTAAAATAAACTGAATGAACCTAACAATGCATTGGAACATAACGCACATATTCTAGAGGTCTAGGTTAGAGATGTGTTCTGGCGTCTTTAAACCTGGTAGTTTACCGTTGAGTGGTTGGGTGATTCCTCCACGGTGAAACGGTAAGTGCCAGTACGGATTGTGCTCCCACGTACCGTCGCGTATATATTGGGAGACCCCTATAGGCTTGCAACCTTTTATCCATAGGAAGCTGAGTCTACTACCTTACAAGCCGTAATGCACTGAACACAGCATTCGGGAAGATTGACTGCAGTACGGGAAGTCCTTGGTTTTCATCTAATTGCCAAGGTGTATAAGCAGTTTTACGGATTGTTTGGTAAACCTCTTACCTAGTTCTCCAGAGTAGTCACTTTTGATCCTTTTCGGACTCCCTAAAAGAAAAGGTGTAAGTGAGTGTCTTGTCACTTCGTGCTCATTAAATATTCAAAGGAGACTAGAGTCATCTTTTTGTCCTTTTCTCGACTCTTAAAAAATGAAAAGGTCAAGTTCAGTTCCTGCGTCTTAAAAATTTATTCAGCCACGATAACATTACCTAGTCAGATCTTGTGTGCGTTAGCTTGAGTAGGTTTCTTTTTGCTATGGCAACTTTTCCAGGGTTCACCAACCCAAATTCCCCTCCTGACGGGAATCCTAGTCATTCCCCTCCTCTTGGGAATGTTGGTGCTCTTTATATGACGACGTTATCCCTTCCGGGGTTAACTGTCAGGTAGTTTGTTTGGTTGTTTTCAACCCCTTTGGTCCCTACCGTGTCAGCTGATACTCCATCATTCCCTCCACCTGAACAACATCATGTTAAACCTAAGGTGGACCTCTCCCCTTCGACGCCTACTTCTATGTCTTCTTCTCCTACTTCGCCTGGTGAAAGTCTCGTTTCGAGTAACCAGGTGGCTAAGAAGAAGAAGAACAAGAAGAAGAAGAAGAAATTGCCTAAGGGAGAGGCTACAAACACAACTATTGCTCCCTCAAGTACACCAGAAGTCGGGCCCCTTTTCGCTCCTCCACGGAAGGTTAAGTTTCCTTGTCGATTATGCAAGGAAGACCATCTTCTTTGTGATTGTCCTGGTATTCCCGGGATCTTAGAAGTGTGGTCTCGTGATCCGGCCCGCCCCTCATCGTCCACTGAGGCTCACGGTGATGCTACCTCATCAGTTGGGAATGGTAAGGGGAAAGGGAAGATTCGAATCCCCTGCAGACTTTGTGAAGGTAATCATCCCCTTCACCTTTGTCCACTCATGGATAAAGCCTCCACTGTTTTGGAAAGTCTTGCGGTTCCCTCACCCCAACTCCCCGTTGGATATCAACGTCTTTCTGCAGCCACAGATCATCCTCCTGCTGACAACAAGATTGGTTTAAACTCCTCTTTTGTCCAGCCTCCTCTACCTGAACCTGGCTCTGCCCAGCCTGTTCCAGACCAACCATTGGTCCGAGAGAGTGTCGACTCGGGTTCACCACCCCTCGACCACTCTATTCTGGAAGAGCGTCATGATCATGTTCTTCTAGTCTCATCAGATTCTCCTGAGTCCGAAAACGACCCTCTTATCCCCGTTGATTCAGCGGGTCCTTCTTCGGTTCCTTTAGAGCAGAGGGGCAATCATACGATTCCCCCACCAAGTAGTTCAGTCGTTTCCTTCGACTGGCGTCCCCTGACTGCTTTTCGCCTTCCATCCCATGTGCCTTTCCAGATTACCGTACATGCCTATGATACGGCAGTACCTGGCACTTTCTTGGATGAGGGTGCATTTGTCAGTCTTATGCCTTCTACTACTTGGCAAGCTTTGGGCTCCCCACAACTTGTGCCTGTTGCGCAGAATCTGATGGCGTTTGACGGAGGAACCAGTCAACCATTGGGGATCCTTCCAAAGTCCCCTATTACTTTGGGAGGCAAAACCGTCTATGTAGACGTGCTGGTTACCCAAGGTGCTTTAGATTTCAATCCTCTCCTTGGTCGTGATTATGTTTACGCCATGGGGGCCCTTGTCTCTTCACTTTTCCATGTGGTTTGCTTTCCACACGATGGAAGGATTGTGACTATAGATCAATTATCATTCTTTAGTCCCCCAGTGCCTCCTACATAGTTGTCATCCCCTCCTGGTATTTATCCACCAGTTGTATCTGCCCCACTGCAGGTCAACTATGTGGCTACTTCTCCCGTGCCTATATCCAGCAATGCCGCCATCGTGCATAGTGTTCAGGGGGCATTGGGTCCCGACTTCCAAGACATTGACCTCCCATCGGGAGCACCACTCTTGGAAGCCCCGACTTCCTATTCATTATGATGAAGTTCGCGTGGAGCATAGTTCATTTCCCTCTGTCAAGCTCCCTAAAAAATGAAACAAGGAGTCTCGAGGATAGTTTTCCTAATGTATCAACCTCGTTAAAATAATGAAACGCGAGCTCGTGCATTTTGAGTGCATAACCATTATGTCAACCTTCAACCCATTTTCAATGAACTGAACCTTAGGGGGCATGTACCTCGGATTGAGACACGATGCTAGGGGGCATGCCTGTTTCATTTTCCATCAAGCATAGTTTGCATTTTCTCATGTGTGTTTTCAAGCTTTCGTAAAAATAAAATATATGCGTGTGTGTGAATACATTCCAATGGGTCGTCTGTTATGCAGTAGATACATTAGATTACATGTGTGTCGAACAGTCGCATAGCATATAAAACGCATAGTCACGTGAAGAAAAGATCCATCTAGGAATAAACATAAGCACATAAAAAAACAATAATACACCATAAACATATGTATATATATACACGTGTGTGTCAAAATGTTCACGCCCCGCGTGTTACATAATCCAAAAAAATAATACATGTCCAAAGCCCATACAGCTGCTGACAACGTGTTCCTCAAAAATATGCTAAAAGGAAACCTAGGCATCTAATCACGGTGATGCTCATGATAGCATGTCACCGCTCGCACCAAATGTCTCAACAGATGATGGACACGAGTAGATACTCCCACCGTGTGCCTCTGGTACGCTCTAGGCACGTCCGCCAATCTGCTGTAATCTGGAATACCTCGAGTAAGTGCCTCGAGGTTCTGTACGAGATCATCCTCACCCTCTATCTGAGGGTCCGTTGCAGGTTGTGCTCTTCGCACATTGTGAGGCAGGTCAACTGGTCGCTCTACACCAACATCTGTGTACATATATAGACGCTGTAAGAGATAGGCATGTATTAACAAAAAAACTTAAATACATAAAAACATTAAAAAACAAAGAGTTCTTACCCAACTCCTCATCCCAGTGCTCTCCGTCAGGCAGAGGGAGATCGGGATCTCCAGTGAAATCCGTGTCGGAGCCAGATAAAGAACTCGGGCTTCCAGGACATCTGTTGGCCCCCTCCTCCTCTGGGCATAAGTTCTGCCCATCGATGCAACCTCGGTTCCCTTAACACTGGGTCTGCCACTATTCCTCCGGGTACCCGAAAGATCGGCAGTCGCTCTAGAAAGAAAGTCACCACGATCGACCCATACCCAAACTGTTTGTTTCCATCTTGCTTACACTTGGTAAGCTACCGTTTAATGTTGGTTGTCACCGCCGTGGCCCAATCAAACAATGTCGGGTGGAAACACTCAGTGGCCAGCAACAAATGATTTTTGTTGGCCTCATGGGGTGCCTGTACCCCAGCTGCCCAGGTAATGGTGAATAAAATGACTCGCAGTACCAGGTTGGGCACCGTGTTGATATCTACCTTCTTACTGTTTGCTCCAAACCGTGCTCCAAGACACACTCGTGCCATCACCTCCCCAATCTTCTCCCCGGAAGGCCGAATACCTGTCAAGATAGGCCGCGTACCTCGCCGCGACAATCCAGTGATAAAATCGACATCGGAAACATCCAACTCCAATGTCTGGTCCTTCAGGCGAAATACCTGATCCTCTACATCCCAAGCATCTACTATGAAGCGTACTAGCTCAGGTTGTGCACGTAGGTATGAAGTGTGGAGGAATTTTTTCAATCCACAGTCTCTTAGAGCATTCATACAGTCATCATCCTCCAATGCCAAGGCATCAATGTCATTATGCTCTCGTTCCTTCCATTCTAGAACCATTTTTGGCAAAACCCTGCAACCAAAGGCAAAATTTCAATTGTTAGATCATTAATGAAACATAAATTGACATAAATTTGCAAATTTCACGGTCCAACATGTTGAAAAAGGAGATCGCGTGGTTGGCGCGACTGTTTCTAAAACAGTCGCTCCAATAGCGCGACCCCTTTAGGGAAAAATTGCCATTGGCGCGGTCCCGTGCAAGAAACCCGCGCCAATGGTGTAACCCTAAAATTTTGCAAATCCCCTTGCAGGGGGCTGAATTATGGATCAAAAACTTGAAAAATGGAATGAAAGCAGAGCTAGGGATGAGGCCTCTTACCTGTTGCAGACGGCGGCTCGAATGGTCTCCTGGATCGATCGCAATCAGCAGTTGAAATTTGCACCAAAAACTCTCCAACAGTGAACTCACAAGGTAAAAAGTAAAAAGTAAATTTATTTTTTACCATTTTACTATTTATAGCATCATTTTGACCTAAAAATACATTAGAAATGATATTTTTGAGTATTTTTGGGATATTTTCATGTCGAAGTGGGTTTTACACTGTTTTTTGAATGATAATAGGGCTTGGTGCAACTCAACGCAACCAAACGAGCTTCTTTTCAACTTTTTCAAGCTCGGTAAAACATGAGAAAATGTTACTTTACGGTCTACTTTCAGCTCCTTTCCTGACCTTTTAAAGAGGAAAAGATTGCCGAGTTATCTCTCTTGGCTCGTTAAACGTTACTAAGGGGCGGTCGTTTTATGTTCTTTTATCAACCGTTAAAATATAAAAAGATTACCGGGTTTTTGTCGTTTCAAACTCGTTAATGGTTATGAAACGACGTGGTTTTGATCACTTTTCTACTTTTTCAGGTCGAAATCACTGTTCATGAAAAGTACTCCTCGGTCGTAATGATCGGGCGGTTCTTTCAGGCATCATTTTATACTTTTTCGGGCCCGAGAGACACAACTTTACGAAAAAGGACACCCCTGGAGTTTGCTTTTCTGTGTCTTTTTCAAACTCTCTAAACATGAAAAAGACTCCGAGTTTTACCTGTGTCGGACTCGTTAAACCCTGATGACATTGGAATCGTCATTATGATGAGACTCGAGCTTCTCCTCCCTAGGGTTCGTTAAACTGTTACTAGGTTGGATTCGGCCGAAGGTTGAACTTATACCACAAGCATATGCTATCCCCATCAAGCTTGTTAAAAATAATTGGGGTACTCGCCAGAAATGGTGGGGGAAAAAATAAAATTTTGGGAACCATAATTATTGTTGTGTCGGCAGTATGTCGCTCTTGAACATGGCACTTCTCTGCTTTCGTGTCAGGGTGGGGATATCTCATCTTGTTTCTCACTTGCCTTCGTGGGTTTGGGTAATCCTATTTGACCTCTCATCTGTTCATTGCCTCGTCATCATGACCTCTGATCCATTGATGTCAAATACTACCAACTCCACTGTCGTGCCGCCGATATGTTCAAGAGAAGTTGACCTCTGAAAGAAACCACCTCTGTCTGATAGTTCATAAATCTTATTTCACAACATTTTCTCTTCACGTCTCGTGTCGATGATGTGGGAAACATTATGGCCCACCTTTGACAAAGATCACTTCCTGTCGACTTCAGCTCATTATCCAGGAAAGTGACCTAGAGACTCCCTTCCGGTACCTTGGAGCCTGCATGCCTCAATGGCAGGTTCTTCGTGTTTGATGCGAGGTTTTCATCATTGGCCTCCGATCGGATGATTCTACGGGTGTTCGACACCGGCTCATTCATTCGCACGCCGTAGATTGTACCTATAGTACCTTGAGGACCATCGTCATTATTGGTGGCACCTGTCGCGTCTGTTAACAACTTTCATCATTGGCTGGTAATCAGACGATGTTCATGCATGTTCGACTTCGACTCCCATATTCACATGCTTGAACTTGTACTGTGTTCGGGTCACGTTGGAGCGCAAGACCCCGGATTGTGCATGTTTTACATCCGGGTTGCATTTTGTGGATTTTTGTAATCATTACATGACTCATTCATTGGATGGCTACGACCATACCTGAGTTCATTTATAGATCCTCCGGATGGATACGTCCATGCCTGGGATCCAGTTTTATACTCTGTTACGGATGGCTGCGCCCATACCACATATATGTCATGTAATTAAGATATCATTTGTACTTCTTTTCGCAGGTTCTCCGACGACCGTGTTTCAGTCCCTCATGTTCTTGTAAAGCACTTCACCCCTCTCTCTCGGGCCTCATGCTTTAGGGGGCATCTGTTACACAATAATTTGTCACTGTCTGTCACCGTCCCTGTTACCCCTCTCCCGCATTTTGGAGGACCCATTCCAGGACTTGTGAGAAGTGACAAGACTTGAAACCACTTTCCTTATTTACCTCTAAACATGAGCTTCATATTCCCTTAAGACATCTCCTGCTCATTGCCCCTAAAAATAGCCATTTTTGCATTAGCGCGGGTGCCCTGTGTTATGCCCGCGCCAATGGGGAAAATCCTAAAGAAAGGGTGCGCCATTGGCGCTTTGTCTCAGAGTCGCAATCGCGCCAACCAGTTTGGGCAAAATTCTCAACCATTCAAACCTTCGAAGTTTCTATCCACTTCATTCACCAAACTGATTCCAAGTTGAGTGAGGATGATTTGGCTTCGAATCTCCTTGGATGGAAAGTTGTTTGCCACCATTCCATGGAAGTTTCCAAGTGATGAAGCCAAATCCATGATTGTGGGGGATTGACCTTATATCTTCCTTCTCCTCTATAAAAGCTTGTTCTCTTGGCTTGAGCAAGCTAATTCTAGTTCTAGCTCTGATTCTAATAGCTTTGACTCTTGTGGCAATACTTGTGTTGAAAGGAAGACATCAAAAGGTTGGAGTTGCAAGAAGCCTTCTTTGTATCCATAAGGCTTTCCATAAGTAAGGAGACTTTGTCACTAAAGAGAGAGAGAGCTTGTCCCTCACCCCTTCAAGCTTTTGCAGGACTTGTGTAGCTGAGCACCCAGCCAAAGGAGGACTTGACGTCAGGACGCTGGTTGTATTCTCCTTTGTTGAATATTAATAAATAGATGACTATCATTATGGTTCCATTCTCGTTGTACTTGTAATGGTTGATGTTGAATTATATCCTTCCTGACTGATGTATAATTGCATATATTAGATTTCACGCTTGGGTTTGTGTTTGTTCTCTTTGTGTGCAGGTGTCCATTCACGTGGATAGTGAAGGATCGTGACCGGTCAAGGCAAAGGAACATGAGCGCCATCTCTCCTACGAACTAAAGCGTTGGATCTCAAGTAGGTCTTCATCGCCTACTCTTTATTTGCAATTAGGAACTTGCGTGATAACATTGTTTGATTGTTGCTAGACCCGTTCTGGGCTAGTAGGGATCGCCTCTATCCATAGAGGGGATTTACCTCTCCAACAAGGACCCTACTCATCTTATTTTAGTGTTTATTTGTAATGCATACAAGGGGGTTATATTATACTATATATGTATGTTATATATAATATCCTTGTGGAATGGGTATCCTGTGGGTATTGAATGTCATGAATGGGTCAACAGTTGACATGTGGGCTATGATTTGGATGCCATGTGGGCCCCACATGGAGGCTATGTAGTTGTCATTTGGTAGGCTAGAATGTCTTGGCAAATGTTAATAGGCCAAATCTTTGAATGGATATATATTTTGATCCGAGAGTCAGAACGAGGTAAATTTTATATCATTGGAAAGGTCTCGATGGGACAAACGCAATGATGCTATCCATTTTGAGTTTTGAAGACTGGAAACCTTGGAGGTCGGGTCAGTTGTGTAACTTCGCTCTTTCTACCCTTAGTAGGTGATAGGGATAGTAGGGGGTGTGTTACAGAGTGGTATCAAAGCTCTAGGTTCAAGCACTGGACTTTGAAAGGATCACATGTATACTCTTGATGAATGCTTGATATGCTTGATCTGCTAGATTTCCTTTTTGTTGACAGATGTGTGATGGTGTTGAAAGTGTAAATTTATGAAATGTATGGTTTTATGGAATTATTGATGGAATTTTATTTATGTGCTAAATGAAATTTCGTGTTTTGGATTATTATAGACCAAGGTGATGAGAATATATGATTCTTTTACTTTTCTTTTCTAGTTGGCTAACATTTATGTTTGTGTAAAAGCAGATTGGTAGGCATCAAGATATAGTAAGAAAGAGAAATAATGGACAACAAATTTGAACAATATGGTGTAAATAGAACCCATCAAGGCCCCAAAGAAGAGTCAGATGGGAAGATGTAATAAGAGGACAATCTTGAATCGATGGACACTCTTAGAAGCCTAAGAGCTAAGATAAAAAGTTGCAGGACAAATAACAAAAATATTGTTAGAGAGCAAGCATAAGTGATGCCATATTATTGTAGAGTCTATCAGAATTTCCAAGATAGAGACAAAATCAGATTGGTACCAACCATTAGGATTGGAATAAGCCTAATTATAGCTCACAAGAGATCCAAAAACATGAATATGATAACAAGAAGGAAAAGGGAAACTAATAAAGAAAGAGGCATCAGACATGTAGGAGGAACAATTTTGCTTAGCACACTAAAAACAGAATCAAGAAGCCCTAATAGATCATCAGATTGTGTAGACATGAGACATTATCATCAAAGGAAGAGGAGTAAGATTCCCATGCTAGAAGAATTAAACAAAGCAAAACCCCCTACCTTTGATGGATAAGTAAATAAAGTGGAAGATGAAGAGGCTTGGCTCTTAGGGATAAATAAGTACTTTAGATTGCATGATTATTTTAAGAACACAAAGGATAGGGTAGTTGTCTTCAACTTAAAGGGAAAAAATGATGTATGGTCAGAGGATTTCAATAACATAGAAGGCATCAGAGAGAAGTAGATGAAATGGAGGAAATTTGAAAATTACTTCGGAGCAAAGTACTTATCCAAGAAATATTATGACAATAGAGCCAAGGAATTCCATGAATACATTCTGGGGCTAATGATACCTAAGGAGTATACCAACAGATTGTTGGAATTACTAAGTTGTTTACCTTACATCAAGGATGAAAATACTAATATCCATAGGTATGTCAACGGGTTACCTCATGCATACCGAGGTATAATAAATGAGTTGGTTAAGGGATCAAAGATGGATCATATTCTCAGTGTTTGGAGTTGAATGTCTCTTCAAATATAATTTTCATTGTCCTAAAATTGTAGTATAGCTTTAGCATAAAATTAAAAGTAGAAATTTAAATTGTTGTAAGCATCTAATTTTGGTTTAAGCTTATGTTATCTGGAATCTTATTGGATAATTGACCTCTACTTCTCTATATTATTGATGGTTAGTAAGGTGGGATCTTATGGTATCAGAGTCAAGTTCAATATTAGGGTCTAATGGGCCAACATGATTTCTTGTAGGTTTATGATGTATGAATGTTGATTTTGCATACATGTTGAATTATTGTGTATGTTGACTTGGAAGCATATTGGTTGCATAAGGGATATTGTTATTATTATGTCATTTAGAAACTCGTGAAAAAATATAAAAAAAATAAATTGATTTCTTATATTCCTTTATATTTTTGTTAAGACAAATTATTAAAAACATGATAAAGGACTTAAAGACATGCTCGGAAAGGATGTGTTTGAGAAGTTGGGGGTTAAATCCAAGCATGTGAATGACTTGATTTTCAATGGGTGAGTGAGATATGTGGAGTGCATGCATGGTAGCATATGTGTTTAATACATCATTATCATTGTGATATGGGCCTACTAGCCTTCTTTACTAGCTGAAATTGTATCTACCAAGAAAAATATTGGCCTAATCTAAACTATAGTATGATGACCTTGGTGTGTATGCTTTGGGAATGTGTAACAAGTGTAAGGCTGAGATTCAATTAACGTGATGATTGAGTTCATCGTGTTAATTTTGACTCTTTTTTTATCTACACTAATGGAAACTTAACAAAAGTTACGTTGAAGGATGTCACTTTTAACTGTGAAGGTAGATTAACGAGTAATGTATGTGTGTTAAAATATGATTTGGGAATACATTCTTAAATATTAAGAATGAAATTCCTATGATTTCTTGACATGATTTTATGTAGTTTGGTTTGACATTATGCATCAAATAAGTTAAAATTACTCAAATACTAGGTTGTGGTATGACCTTCCTAATATACAAGAGGCTTTAATGACTAGTGCATGAAGTGTTGTGGAAGCCATTTTAAGGAACACTTGAAGGTTATGTCTTCCTTAAGTTATGTATGGGTGTGGAATTCATACTAGCATGTATCTATGAGCTAATGTATGGGTGTGGAATCCATACTAACATATATATATGAGTGAAGTAATGAGGTAAGGTATGGGTGTGGAATCCATATTAACTTATATCTATGAACTAAGTAATTCTTTTGGCTAGAATGAACAAAACTATTCTGATGGAATTTCATAGACATGATTAAGGAGGATTGATTATTCGTAATTAAATTTAAATGAATAGAGATTCATAACATGAATTTGTTTGAGATTTAAATCCATTATTTTATTTCTATTACAAATGAAGATACTAATATTGACATAGTGAACACGATTATGTGGTTTAGAATGTCTTGAATAACTGATTTTGATATATGGAGTCAACTGTGAACTAGGTATTTATCCTCTAGTATTGTAATTATTTTGTATGTGTTGGATTTAAGTAGAATTAAATTGAATTTCAAATTCTTGAAATGTAGAAAAGGATTATTGTGATAAGTTGATGAAATATATTTTCTATTGGCTTAAGACAAATCAGGTCTAAGAAAGCCATAATAGTATCCTTAATAATTTTATCAATTGCATATTGGTTGCATTTTTTTTAACTAAATTAATTAGAGAAATTATGAGGATTGAAGTTGTGAACTCCTCTAAACAATTGCTAGTTAGGCGATCAAGTCAAGATTCATATTGTTTATTAACTTGATGAACTGATTTCTTGAAATTTGATTAACTTGTAAATTTTTAAGAGAATAAGATGTTTAGAATATAAACATGTTTTGTGGTGAGAACTTTAATTTATTTGAACTTAAAGGAAAAAGGTTTGTGATTGATTAAAAGTTTATTTGAGTTCTTGTTTTACAAGAATATGTGCTTTTTTTCTTTTATTTATTTATTTATTTATTTTCTGAGAGAGAAATTGAAGGAGAGTGAAAACACATTTTGATGCATCGAAATTCTTGCATGATTTAGAAGACTAACATGGTTGTATTATATATGGAATGGAAGAGATTGATGGATTTAGGAATTTTGTGCTTAAATGTATAGTTGTATGAGTAGTTAGTAGTCTTTCAAAGGGTTGTAATCTTTTGAGAGGTTAAAAAAAAAACAATAACACTTATCTTTAGGATAGAAATGCCCTTGTGATAGTCTAAATCTTATTTAAAATCAACAAGATTCTCCATAGTTTGAGAAATGTATTATTAAATTTGTGTATGTATTAATAGTAAGGAATAAGGTCCGAAACCAAATGAACTAATTTATTATTGAATAGAAATCATGATCAATTTTATAGTTGGAAAACAAGTTGACTTGCAGTTATCAAGATAGATTCAATAATATAGATAACATATTTGCATAATTATAAGAGCTATTCTTGATCACAAGCTTGCATAAAGATATGTTTAATTTATGAAGATCTTCAAACTGAGTCATTCATAATTGATTCTCAAGTAAGAGAAGTGATGAAGATTATGGGAATTCAAGGAATCGTCTATAATACAAAAATGAGTCAATGAAGATTGTATGGAACCTTAGCTTGTTAGTTTCAATAAGAAAGAAGAAAAGGAAAAAAGTGTGTCATGAACCTCAAATTGTGACTTTTCCTAAAGAGTAAACATTTAGTGAAAAAAAATGTAGGAAGATCTTAAAGATTTTGGTTATAGAGATGTCTTATGGAATAAAAAGGGGAAACTTGGATTGAGAAGACATAAATCAAGTGGGATGTAAGAGTGAATGATATATATATATATATATATATATTATATATATATATATTATATATATATATCTCTATATATATATATATATATATCATGTTTTCTTGCATAGTTTCACTCGCAATTGTATGTGGATGATTTGATGCTTCTTGTATGCAAACTTGATTTTCAGATGAGATCGACCATCATTTTTGTTTATAAAACTAATGTGGGAATTGTTTGTGAGTTAGAAAGCTCATTTTTTCTATAGAATCTAAGAGAATGACACATGAAATATTATTGAATTCTTAATGCATTAGATAGGGAAAAGACAAGCATGTGTAATGTGAGACCATTGTCATTTATATGGATAGATATTTTATATGTTATATAATTTATAGATATTAACAGTAACTAGATATAATATGCTTGATTAGATGATTGTTTTGATATAGTATATATTGTGGTGTATGTCAAAATCTATGTATGACATAAATATACATGGTACTTGATTAATAATGGTATGTTTTGTCTTCATGGACAACTTCATTGGGTTATATATATATCCGACAACTGTAAGAGAATTTTGAGCTAAGTTTAATCCAAGATGGGGAGTATGTAGTGTCCCACCTTTGCAAGGTTAATTTTGGTGGCACTTAGAGAGGGTTATTTTGATGTAATGATATAAGACTATGTATGATAGACTTATGTACATGCTTATATGCTATAAACCTAAGTTGGGTCACCTAGTTGATGTGTGCTTATGATAATATCTATGGTTGTGTGTATAAGAACTCATTTTGGTTAAGAACATATTATCGATGTTTTCTAATTTGGTATCCTAGATTGGACATAGGTATATGACATTGATGGTGATCCAGGATTGAGACATAGTTCTATGGATGATCATGGTTATGTAGAACATATGCTTATTTATGATTTATGGATGATACATGATTTGTATTATTATATATGTTTAATCTTGTACTAAGTAGGATGTGGCAAGGGACTAGGTTATTTACAAACAAGGATGCTCAAATTATAAATGACTATGAAAGTCATGGTACATGATTTTGTATGATTATATATGCTCAATATTGTATTGAGAAGGATGTGAAAGGGGACATGGTTATTTTCAAACTATAAATGACTGTGGAAGTCATTTCTTCAAAACCAAAATCACTACGAAAGTCATGCACAATTCTTGGTCTTGGAACTAGACCTTTTCAACGAACCATCAGATGGGTATGAGCTTGCTGGCCACTCCACGTCAACTACCCTATAACAGTGTACATTTTCTCAAGAAGATTCCATCATGATTGAGCAGTGGGATCATCCAGATTTCATCCTCATCATTAGTCATCACTTTGCAGAAGTTGTAAACCCATTCTGTATATTTATAATGTAAATGATCCTAGTAAGATCGCTTGTGAATATAAGAACCTAGGTAAGCCTAATTTTTTGGTGTCGATTTATATCCTAGGGGTTTTTTCGTCTCACTGATTCATGTGTGTTTCTACACATGAATGATCAACAGAGTTTTTCTCTCTAACCTCACCACAAAGCTAGGGTGAGATTTTTCATCAAGATCTTAGATAAGTCATAATGTTCTAGTCGATCCTTTTGTAATGTGATTTGGGAAATTTTTTAACTAATTGGATAAATTGTTTTATTACAAATCACTTGGTCTACTACATCATATTTGAGTCACAGAATTGGGTAAATAATTGAGGTTCTATAATGAACGGATGTTCTTCCTTCATGTATTAAATTGTAATATATTGATGTAAAAAGTATTTTAGTGCATGGTCCCTCATATTTAGACAACATGGCTAAAATATTTGAGGGTTGGAAAATTTATTAATCCTCTCATGAGTCAATTAATTAAATTTTCTGACAAAAATAAATTAAAATATTAAGCCACAAATTTAATTAATTTTAAGTCCTAAGAAAAATTAATTCTCCAAAAGGTATAATTTGTGTGTCTCAGAGAAATTAATTTTTAGAGGTCCTTGGCCAAAGGAATATTGAAAATTTCAAGAGATTTTGGACCTTTGGGCCTTAGTAGTTAAGTCAAAGTCAATTTTTTGAAGAAATTAACTCAAAATAATTAAGTTTGAGTTGATTAAAAATGAATTAAATGAAAAATTCGAATTTTCCTCAAAAATAAAATAATTTCGATGGAGAAAGTTAAAAGATAATTAAATATTTATTAACGATCAAGATTACTTTGACGGGGAGTAAACCAACTAGTTGTTGGAAAATTAATCTATAAATTAGAGATCATTTGTCATTCAAAGGATCTGATCATTGAGTCATGTACTTGCTCTCGAAACTCTCTTGTAATTTTTTCTCGAGTAATAATAACACAAATTTTTTGGGGTTTACATTGATGGTGGTGTTCCTTTCCTACATTTTATGGTAATATTGTTTTTAATGTTATGTTGAATATTATTTTTTGCTAGTTAATAACCTTTGAAGAATAATCTATTTCACAGGTATCTTGCATAGTTTATTGGGTTTAAAATAACATTTTAATTTAACAGAGTTAGTCCCCCGATCGGGGTGTAACACAAGAGAGGAAGAGGGACAGGGCAGATGGCACTGGGACGAAGGAGGAAGCGTCTAAGTCTGCGAAAGGACAGGCAAGGGAAATGGAGTGAGAGGACAGGGGAAAAGGCAAGTGGACAGGCAGGGTAGGGAAGGAACGGACCCCGAGAGGAGGGTGGAGACGAATAAGGAGGACAGCGAGGATGGTAGGAGGGCTAGTAGGAGGGTGGGCAGAAGGACGCCAACAAGTGGCAGGGCAAGGGACGTAATCATACGAAAAGAGCAACCAGGAGTAAGTGAGCGTTAATGCGAGGAGGTGGAAGTCTGGACGGAGGGTCACCATTCCGAGGTGACGGCATAGGGATTAGTGAAGGGAATGATGACAGACAGGTGGCTGCAAAGGGAAAAGACAGAAAGGGGAGGGGAATAAAACATAAGGGAATTTAGCCCATAGACAGACACATGCAGAGGGAGGAGAAGAGAACCGGAGAGAGGAAGGTGGTTGAAGAATGACACTGCACCCTGTAGATAGAAGCAAAACTAATCCTACAAGTTGGTATGTTAATCATCTGGCCCCTAGCTTCATAAGGCATAGGATGTCTTTCTGCATTAATCTAGGATATTTGCTTAGGAGCAGGTATAAGTCTGACAGGGAGGCACCCAGGAATTCCTAGGACCCTGGTTGGTCGAAAACTATAGAAAGGGCTATGAAAATCCTCGGGAGTAAGCTAGGAAGGGAGGGGATAGATTCTAGGAATGGAAAGGTCTCCCCCATGGTAAACCCTCGAAAAAAAATGAGGGAGAGCAAGCTCATGACCTCTATTAGAAACACCGAGATAAAACCAAAAGGAAAAAATGAAGAAACTCAGAGAGCAAGTAGAACTGAGAAAAGAGGGAAACAGGGAAGCATAATACCTCTAGGGACAGAACAAAATAGGGTCAGTGTTTTGAGGCCTAGATCCTTGAAAAAAAATTTCATGACCAAGACTATCTGTGATGCGAGAAACAGTAAATCATGCCACCCTGGAGGCGAACCTAAGCGGACACCTCTATCGTGCAGTTTGAGAGACGTATGTTGTCGTGAGAGAAGAAAATAAGAGCAATAAGAATTGAAAGAACCCATAACTATGAGAGGAGATGGGAAATTATAAAGGAAATCTCGCAAAGCATAAGTTCTACCACTAAAAGGGACAAAAAATGGGATACAAGTAAAAGGGAAATTGTTTGGATGTTTGTTTATTATCAAATTGATAATCCTAATGGTTATCTGATAGGTCTCACCTCACATCATGCCCAGCACAGTGAGGAGGACAACAAACAAAAAGAAGTAGTCGGCAACAGGCACGTAGACAACATGCGACCAGGAAGGGCAAGAGAGACAAAAATATGGTAGAGGGGGCGAGCGGCTCAAACAAAGAACAAAGAAAGAAAGGGAGAAAGTCTGGATGTGAACATATGAAAACTCTCATCGATGCCTACATGGTAGGGAACCCACGAGACATTAGAGCCCAAATTGTTGGATGGGAACAAGAACTAAACGACAACATAAGGAACCAAGACATCCCCATGGAAGAATGGGAGAGTATGGTTCCAAACCCAAGGAACTCTCGCAGATGGCACTCTCTCTTTAGACAAACAATACAACAGTATTGGGTCATGAAGAACGTGGTGGCATGGGCCATGACTCTTAATCGGGAACAAGTAGTAAGCAGAAGACCAGAGGTAAATGAGGAGACCAAGGAAAAGGACCCTGTCAGGGCATAACTCCTCAGGGAGATTACAACAATCCATATTCAAACCTACAGAAACAACTTGGCATTGGGAAGAATTGAACAAACACTTCAAGACCTGAAGAGGAGCGAGAGGCTCGACTCCAGTGCCAAAGCGTTAGCCCCAGTAATATCCTCGGATGAGGATTGAAGTAGAGGTCTAGTACATTTTTGATAAAATAGTAATATAGATAGTAAAGACAATGTTTCTATATGGATATAGAAAAAACTTTTCAAATTTTGGACAGGGTTTAATGCAGACAGGTGGCTACCTGGTTTCCTTTGGGAAAATAAGCCACCTGGAACAAATGGAAGTTTTGATTTTGATTAGTTAATACTAATAGAGGAAGCACCATCAAGTTTAAACAAAAAAAATTAACGGAATTAGTAGGTATCTCTAATTCTTGAAAAATTACATTGTTATTTTACGTCTCTATTTATCTAACAATTTAATCTGAAGTGTGTAGAAATCATTTGGAGTTAAAAAATTGGGCGTTTGGGAAAGTCCTCAGCTAGACCAGCTGACTCCCAAGGCATGAGATCTGAAGAGCCTTCTTGATCTAAATTCCTAGACATATCTTACAATTTCCTTTTGCAGAGTCTTTGGGGCTTGTACCTCACATTTAAAATCATTTACCTTTCATACTAAGTTTAATTGATAGATATAACTAGAAAGAGCTTATATCTACAGATCTAGAAGCAAAGTCAGACTCATATTCCTAAGATCTAGTAGATTTGTATTTTATTTGTATAGATTTGAACTCTTTATAAAATAATTTTAATTTTCTAACTTTTAGAGTTTTGGATTTTATTTTCAATTTTATGTTTTTAGGTTTTTAGCATATTTGTAAATAATTTTTTTAGATTTATTTTATATAATTTTTAGATTTCAAAATTGTAAATATTTATTTGATTTAAGTTTAATTTTTTTAATTAGATTTAACTATTAACTTTTAAAGTTTTATTTTCCAATTTAAAAGTGGAAAAGCGTTTCTCTAACTTGCATCTACATATCATAACCTTTCAGCTTGTATTTTCTATTATTTCACTAACCCATTCCATTTTAAAATTTCTTCTTGTATATATATAATTTATTGGGTTTTATTTTATTTTTATTTTAAAATTTGTGAATATAATTTTGTATCATTCTCTCTATATATTTGTGTGGCTATTATGTGTGACAACAGCAGGCTTAAACAAAAAAATGTGGAAGGTTTTAAGATTGTTTGGTTTGCAGTATCTCCATTAAAGAATTGAAGAAGTCGAATAGAGGAGAGGGGTCCAAGGTCCCATTAATCAATTTTTTTAAGGTCGTAAACCTTTTCCTCACTGCATGCTTTCCAAAGCTCATCTAGCCTCATACGGAGAGATCTAGCACTATTTACAACCCATTCATGGCATGTAAAGTTCTATTAAAAGTCAAATAATCTTACTTTGCATGAATCTAACATTGACTCTTTTATGCAGAAGCCATCCTTTTGTTCTTAGGAGTTTGGATTAGTTTTTGGGCCTCTTTTCGTTGCTTAGATAAGGGTTTTGGCATTTGATTTGTGATTCAATTTTTTTTTTTAATCGATTTCTATTGAAGGTTGTGGGTCTATTTACCTCTATTTCACTTGGATGCAAGGGTTTGTTTTATATGTATTGACTTTCTTTTTGTTTTGCAGGGAAATACCAGAAAAACGAGCTCTCTTTTATGGGAAATTTGTGGCACAAATTTGTAGTCTGGTTATTTCATATCTATCTTTGTGGGAAGGCTTTGAATCATTTTGGTTGAGCCTCAAAGAGACGGGGTTCCTCTCACACCTGAAGAAAACACTATTCAAGGATTTCACCATAGTAATCTTGCAATTAAACTTGATTGGTTGATTGAGGTTATAGAACTTATTGTCACTAATCTGCCCACAGTTACAAATTATCATATTATCTCAGATCTGAAATATTATCCACAGTGATTGATTGCATAAGGTACTGACAATAATAAAATCCAAGGAAACAGAAAAAATATTTTTTTGTATCACATATTAGTCACCAAAGTTTGTAAGTGTTCTAGCTCATATCCTTGCTCTGTTTTCTTACTCTTTTGTGGACTGGTCTTAATTGGCAATGAACTACAATATATCTTCTACGTTTTCTCCATCACTGAAATATATTGTCTATTTCGTTGGTATATTCATTGTGGCATTTTTTAAGTTTGATACCTTGTTACCAAGTTGGTTATTGTGCAACAGTTCTTGATTCCTTGAATATGTCAATTAATATTGACTTCAGTAGGATGATGATCTTGTGGACTGATATGTGTTAGCAGTGGTATATTTAAACTTTGTCATTCAAGATAACTAAAAGCAATGCAGTTGTGAGACTTTTTGAAAGCTTTTTTGGTGGCTTTTTCCCATCAAAATCTGGCAGCAATTTCTTGGAATCGCAAGTTTGATAGTTAGTTTCTGCACAATCAAAGCGTCCCAGGGTTTTCTAGGGTGCTGAATCCAAATATGCAGTTAAAAAAATCATTTTAACGGTAACAAATCAAGATTTAACCTCAATTTCCTCCGTCGGATTCCGTCACCCAAATCTCCAAAAAATCGCATTATAGACAACTCCAAAAGTAATAAATGAGTGCAACTCACCGATTCAATATCATTATCATCATTATTTCATTGGGTAAAGCACCTTTTTTATTGTCGTTGATCCTGTGCGTGCGTTTTATTATTTAATTGTGGCTTATACATTGAAAGTTGGAGGATGAGATTGATATACCAGCCACTAAGGGGAGGTTGCAAGGCTTTAAACTTCAATCTTCTCCAAAATGTGATTTATTTGTTGACGGTCATTATCATTAGATCTGAATTTATAAGAACGTTAGCAATAATTGGACCCTAAGCTGGAAATCGACATCTGATTTGCTTCAGATTAACACCAAGTGTTTGGTTACTATTTGATGAATTATTGTATGATTGGGTTTGACTTTTAGAGGACTATTATTTGTGTTGCACAAGTCTGTTTTGAGGTTACAGTGGTGTTTCTAGGATCTAGCATAAGTATCATCCCTGGAACCTAGAGTGATTATTTTGCATTGGATTTAATTCATTTGCACTTGCTGTTAATATTGAGGTCTTGTGGGCTATTATATATTAGATAAGCTACAATTAGTTTGTATCTTTATTGACAGTCGCTCTTGAAATTCTGGTGCATATTTTGTAAAGCGAATCATTAGCATCTCACTACATAGTTGAGATATCTAGACTAGCTTGCATCCTTTCATCACTATTAGCAATCTCACCTAATACTTGTGGTTGTAATGTTTAAAGTTCATCGGTTTATGATTGATATATCATAGAAGTGAAGATTACCTAAACAAGCACAAATATTAAAGAAATTGAGTTTGTTGTCTCTGTTGGCAATGCCTCATTGGATAATTCTAAAGTTGCTCCATTGGATTTTTATTGGAATATTGTAGCGTTGTGTTTTAAAGTGATATTTTATAGCCTTGGTTTAAAGGGCTTTATATTTCTCACTTTGAAGCATTGGGCTATAATTGCATCTCCTTGCAGCAATTGTTTTCTTTAATTCTAGTTTTTTAATTTCTCATCATTGATTTTAAGAGCATTCCTAGCCTATTTGCAGGTTGCATTTATCTTATACTATTCACTTCTTACATTATAATATGGGTATCTCTTTAAAGTGAAAGTGCTCATTTCATTTAATTTTCAAGTTGTGTTTTTCTCATATATTAGTCTTATATTTTTCCTAACCTTTCCTTGCAACATTGCTTACTTGAGATTTTGAGATATCATATATTGTTGTGCAAGCACTTCTTTGAGCTTTGTATCTCGGTCTATTATGATTTCATCTTTAGTGTCATATTATTCTAACTAAAGTTATCAATCTCACACCACTCAATTTGATGACATAGCTTAGCTCTAATCTCATTTCAAGTTGCCTAGAGAAGCAATTTCCTAGCCTCAAAATCTCGTAGAACTTGTTGGTTCCCATCAAGTTTCCGTTCATCATCCACCCTTTCACCTTTTAAGGGCTACCCCTCTTAGCTTGTCTAGGAGAGAGCTAGAATGGAGTGAGTGGGGGTTAAAGTGACAACCCCTACTCTGAGTGTTGTGCCGTAAGTGTACACTTCACGTGACAATAAAGCTCACAATCAATACCTTAAGGTGAAGTGTGGAGTTTCAAAGCAGAGTATATGAGAAGCCATGGAAATTAGGGCGTGGAGTCCTAAGTCCATAAAAGATAAAGACATGGATTCTTGGATCTATAATAAAATGATGAGGCGCAAAGTCCTAAATTTATGAAAAATAAATATGTGGAGTCTTGGATCTATAATAAAAGGATTGAGACATAGAGTCCTAAATATTTAAAAGATCAAAATGTGCAATCTTGGAATCCTTAGAGTAGATCAAGGTGCAAAGTCCTCAATCTACGAAGGCACGAAGATGCATGCAATAAGGATGCAGAATCCTTATTCTCCAAAAGAAAAATACCAAACATGGGCAACTCAAGGATGAATTGCCTTAATAAAATCTCAATTTTGACAATTTCGGAGTGACATTCTAAAAATAGAAAGGCATGTGTCACATCTCAAGTATGACTTTCAAAAAATAGTAAATGACTTTCAATCAATGGGTAATCAAGTATAGTTGAAGGAAAATCACTTAACATATTATTAGTAAATCATAATAGTTCAATCTAGACTTAATCATCAATATTATTAATATCACTATTATCTTTTATGAGACTATGATATTATTATTAAAAGGGAATGACAAGTCACCTTCATCTCCTCAATCACTTCACACCTCTCTCATTGATGACTCTCATGGCTCTTTGTAACTCTCTTTCTTTTAACAAGTGTTATATAGTAGCTTTTGTAGGTTGTTTAATAAAAAAATAGCAAAATTATCTTATCATTGTTGTTATATATTAAAAGAATTAGTTACTATGCTTTGTAAATGTAGTTGCAAATTTAGTGAGAGTGGGTAGTTGTAAATTTTATGAGAGTGGGTATATTACAGATTTCAAGAGAGAAAAATAATAAAAGCACTTGAATTGGTCATTAACATAGAATTTTTTTGCTGAGAATCATGGTATTCCATGCAAATAATTGAGTATGTTCTTTGCAGAAATAAGTATGGTCAATTTCACAATTAGAGTTATGTTTGTTAAAACATAAGTCAATAATAAATTGCACCAAAAAAGGTGCATTTTAGATACGGAGATTGGCTAAATAGCGTGTTGATATTCTCTACCAAAATTCATTTGAGAAAAATAATGCTATATTATTTAATTTATTGTAAATTTATTTAATTATAATGTTAATATAAATATAATATTATTTATTTTAAAAATTATATAAAAATAAAATATTTACTTAAAAGTAAAGATATTAGAAGGATTTTAATTAACCATTATGTTAGGCATAAATATAAATATCAATTAATTAATATTTAACAAATTATTAAATATCAATTAATTAATATTAACATAAATTTAGAATAAGTAAATGATTCTAAAGATATAACTTTTGAAATAAAAATTATACAAAACTTTCAACCTTTTTCACTACAACAAATCAAGATTTAACCTCAATTTCTTCCGTTGGATTCGGTCACTGTAATCTCTAAAAGATCGTATTATAAACAACTCCATGATAAAATAATTTGTTATATATTTTTTTTATTAATTAGTTATTTATACCGCGATCATTTTTTAATTTAATTATTATAACCCATTAATATTATTATATTTTTTTATGCTCCCAAAATAAAGGTTAATCATACAATGAAACCGACGGGTGTTGTATTATTATCAATTTTTTCAAGAAACGTCTGAAAGCTTTCAATGTTGGATCTCGTTGGGATGAACATGAACAAGATTATGATGGTCTGCACAGAGATCCGTCAGACTTCACAATAAAACTGAGGGCAATTTCCTGACAGCTGCCAGCGATAAGATAAGAGTAGCAAGATACGAACTCACAGAAGCAGAAAGGAAATGACAGACGGTATGGGTCAAACAAGACCAAATTTGTCTCATGTATTCTCGGAGAGGTGCATGGTGATACCGAGAGTTTGAGATATTTGAAGAAGATTGCGAGAGGGAGAGATTTGGAGAGTAGCCAAATGTTAATTTAAATTACTAAGTAGCTCTACTCAATGGAGTTGAACATGAGTGGTATTGAGAGGAAGTAAAACTTATCTTTCTCTACTTGCTTTGTATATCTATCTATTGCTATATTTTGGTACTACTTGTGAGCTTTTTCATCTCGGGGGTTCTAGGGGGATAAGTGTGAAAATTTATGAATCCTTACAAACAAAAATCCTAATGTAGTCATTGGTTTAGCATCTCTTACTTTTTATTTTATTTAACAAGTTATTTAATTATAAACAATGATGGAAAACACTACTGTAGACTACATTGACATACAGATCATAAACTAAAAATATATGAGACAAATGCACAAGGGACACCATTATTTTTGGCAACACGTCACCGGAAAAACCCAACTTGGGAAAATCGGTGCAGCAGATAAAGGGTTTGTATTATTAAGTAGGCAGAATCTGAGTACAACTAGTTGCCTCTTACGTCAGCTAACCTTTCAGAGCAATATCGGCAGCAAGAAATACATATGAGGTTTTACCTCGTTCTCCAAGTCATAGCTGACCAATGAGTGATTTGACACCTGACAAACATTGTGAAATCCCAGTGCAATCACTGCATGGGCCATCATATTCCCTCTAGAAGACTACGTCACCACTTCTACTGGATCGATCTTCTAGAGGAAGACTATTGTTTAGCCCTCCCAGCTCAGAACCTTGCTTCTCCAGAAAAATCTCGGACTTCTAACGAATACTCTACACTGCCATTGTAAGAGGCACTCCTGGCCTGCGTCAGCACTGCATGAGCCCCTCTTAGGTTGTGTAGGCCTCTGCGCTGCCTCTATGATGCTATTGCAGCCTCTCTTCCACATACTCTTTGGCTCAACACTCCTTTCTGATCCAAATCATTGCTTCTATCCCTCTCACTGCAACTCATATCACTTGTTCGATTTTCTCAGCAAACCTTGCCCCAAGAAAATCGAACTAACTGATCAACTTAGTGTATCTCCAATTGACCCTCAAGCCTCCTCTTATACTTTTCCTGTTTATGAATCAGTGACCGACATTAATCCCTAATCAACGACTAATATTAAAACAGACTTGATCCTTGTCCCTTAGAAACTTTTCACCCATATTTTTATTAATATCCATTAATATTTTTATTTTCCTAAGTTTAGACTTAGGAACCCCATTAAAAATATTAATTATTTGAATAAAACACAAACCATGTGGAATTTCACCAAATGATTTCTAGGTCTTGGAGTTCTAGAGAACATCTGATGCTATCCAAAACAAACACTCCCTCTTAGCGAGGAATGTGCCTAGAAATACTTTTCAATAGAAGCATCCCACTAATCTATGACATCAGTCCTCTATGATGTTGATGCTTGGCCTCCTACCCTTCATCCACTGCACTGCTGCAATCTGTACTGATGCCCATGACACTGCCATTGTCACTATTACATCTGTACTGAAACTCCCTCTCAACATGTTGCATCATTTTTCTCATAGCACTGCCACTGCTAACTGTTGCATTGAAACTCAGTTGTTGAGAAGTAAACAATTTAAAACTCACCCAAAATATAACACGTTTGTGCCTCCCGCACTGTTGCAACCTCCACTGTGATGCTTCAGAATTTGGCACTCTAGCTCTGCCATTGTTGCTCCATCATCCCTCACACCAACTGACACCCATCATTCTACTACTATCATTAAGGGTGCCCGTAGCCATATGTGATCCAAGAATTTGGGCACCTCAAGGATCCTTCCCCTCCATGTAGTCCTCTCGACTACAACTCAATGACACCCCACCTATTCTCTAGAGCTGCATGAGCACTCATGGCACAATCGTCATACTCGCCTTCTCCATCAGCTTTAGCTGGAACAACCTTTGAGTTAGACTTCTCTTCTTTGCCCTTCTTCCGAGGGCACTGAGTGGTGAAATCTCCCAGTTCCCCACACCTAAAGAATCTGACCTTCATTATGTCCTTTTTCTTCCTCTTTTATTGCCCTTGATGTCCTGATGATGCGAGAGTTGCATCCTCCTCTTCCTCCTTCTTGAATCTGGCTCCTTTGCCGCTACTTCTTTTCTTGGTTATCCACCTAATCTCTTCCTGTCAAAGAGTTGCCAACATCTCCTCCCAACTAGGGAGAGAAGCCTTGCCCAAGATGCTTTGGAAAAAGGTCTCACAGATTTCAGTGATTACATTTAGGGCAATCCTAACCATGAACTCAGGATCTAGTGTAGACCCCACGGAAGTCAGCTGGTCTCCAATCCCTTGCAACCTGAGAAGGAAGGGATTGATTTCTTCTCCCTTCTGCATATGATACTATCTTAGTTGGTTCTCAAGAAACATCTTCCGTTGAACGGAATTTCCCTCATACAAGGTGGTCAAGGCCACCCACATCTCCCTTGTTGTGTTCCTTTTAGAGATATGTGGTAGCACATGATATTGGACTCCATCCAAAATCATGCACCTAGCCTTTGCTTGGTCCTCCTCGTATTTCTTGAGAGGATCAACATCGACCGGAACATCAACCACCTTCAAGGTATAATCCTTGATGCAATTCTTGTCCAGGATTGCCAGGATCCTCGCCTTCAGATGACAAAGTTGGATGCTACATCCAATATGTCTTGATCCCTCAGTCTATCGACCACCATCTCTGCTCAAACAAGTATATAATGAGGTTATCTTCTCTCCCTCTCTCGTTGTTGCCCAAACAAGACTCGGATCTGGATTTCTTTGGTGCTATAAATCCTCTAATGAACAAGTTCCTTCTAGACTCCCTCTAAGTCCTAATTTCCTTCACGAAAATCCTCCTGCCAAATAATGTTGAATCACCCCTCTCCAATCCTCCTTTGTTGTTGTTCAACAACCTGGATCTAGATTTTTTTGGCAAGAAATCTACTAAGGAAGTGACTCCCTCTACCTTGGTTCAGTCCCCTTAGACAGTGTTCTGCACCAACAGCAACGATGTCCCAACAACACCACAGATCAAATATGCACTGCGCCTAATGCCCCGACAACTGACTGATCTGAGCCCCTTAGGCTTTGCACTGGCCCAAAGAGCCGACGTCGTCACCGCGTGAGATCCTCTCGGTTACTGTGTCTCCTCTTCCTCGCTCAAAAAGTTGATGCAGGCACTATGTGAGCTTCAACGTCACTCCTTCAGCTGCTCCTGTAGCTCTGAAACAACGTTGTCACTTGGGACAATCGCCTCTCTGCAACAGATTCGTTGGATCTCCCATCTGATGGCTTCAGTGTCTTATGATCTACAATCCTCTAATACCATGTGAAAATTTCTAAATCCTTATAAACATAAATCCTACTACAGTCACTGGCTTAGCATCTCCTACTTGTTATTTCATTTAACAAGTTATTGAATTATAAACAGTGATAGAAAACACTACTGCAAACTACATTGACATACAGATCATAAATTGAAAATATATGAGACAAACACACAAGGGACACTGTTATTTTTTGACAACACATCCTCGAAAAAACCCAACTTGGGAAAACCGTGCAACAGATAGAGGGTTTGTATTATTAAGCAAGTACAATCTGAGTACAATAGGCTGCCTCTCACACCAACTAATGTTTCATAAAAATATCAGCAACAAGTAATACATATGAGGGTTTACCTCATTCTCCAAGTCACAACTAATTTAATGAGCAATCTAACTCCCGGCAAAAACTGCGAAATCCAAATGCAATCACTACATGCACCAACATCTTGCCTATGGAAGATTGCATCACCCGTTCTGCTGGATCGTTTTGCTAGAGGAACACTGTTGTTCAACCTTCCCGGCTCAGAACCTCACTTCTCCGTAAAAATATCAGACTTCTAACAAATACTCTGCATTGTCACTGCAAGAGACCTTCCTAGCCTGCGTCAGTGTTATGTGAGCCCCTCCTGCGTTGCATAGGCCTATGCGTTTCCTCTCTGCCACGTACTCTTTGGCTCAAAACTCCTTTCCGATCCAAATCTCTGCTTCTGCCCCTCTCACTATAGCTCAAATCACTTGTTCAATTTTCTCAACAAACCTCACCCCAGAAAAATCGAACTGATTGATTAACTTGGTGTATCTCCAATTGACCCTCAAGCCTCCTCTTAATGAATCAACTGCCAATATTAAGTCCCTAATCAACAATTAAGATTAAAATAGACTTGATCATCATCTCTTAAAAGCTTCTCACCCATATTTTTATTAATACCCAATAAAATTTTTATTTTCCTAAGTTTAGACTTAGGAACCCCATTAAAAATATTACTTATTTTAATAAAACACAAACCAGGTGGAATTTCACCAAATGATTTCCGCGTCTTGGAGATCTCATGTATTCTGGCCCCTCCACAAAATTTTGGAGCTAGAGCACATTTGATACTACCCAAAATCAACAATAAGTTCTCCCTGGATATGGTTCGGTTGAAAACCAAATGGTTCAAATGTGTTGGTTAAAGGATCAAAGTTGGATCATATTCTCAGTGATTGGAGTTGAATATCTCTTTAGGAAAGTTTTTCATTGTCCTAAAATTGTAGTATAGCTTTACCATAAAATAAAAAGTAGAAATTTAAATTGTTGTAAGCATCTAATTTTAGTTTAAGCTTATGTTATCTGGAATATTATTGGCTAGTTGAAAATGAAGACTAAAAGTGGTCTATATGTATGGATGTTTAGATCTCAAGATGTTATGGAATTATTGTTGGTGTAGTTTATTGTACTAACCTTGGTATTGTATCATTTGAGAAAGAAAAACCAAATATTGCTAAAGGTAATTGTAATAAAGATATTCCAAAGGACTTGGGTAAGAGTTTCATGAGTTATGGTTTTGTTTGAGGTAATTAGATGCATATTTTAGAAATGTTTTCAGGATATTTTGCAAAGTGTTTTACAAAATCCCTTAATGGGAAATGCTATTCTTTTTTTAATCATTATGCATGAATAAATGTTAACTTGCAACCTACTAGAGTAGGAAATGTGTGCATACCCAAATATACCTGAAGGATTCACTATATCAACCCTTTAAATAAAAATGCAAAAAAAATAAAATAATGGCAGCCAAGCGTTTCAAAGAATCATTGGGGTAATTTTCAATCATTATGTATTGCAATAGTTTAGGATGCTTGCCATGTGTTTGTACAAATGATTGAATGAAAATAAAGCTTGATGAATCTCAAGCCCTTCAATTCAGTTACAGTGGATGAAATGATTTTGAAAATCATTTAGACAATACATAATTAATTATAATTTGATTCTATGTTGTTATTTGTTTTGCATAGCTCTAAATTCAAGTTTGCATGCCATCTTTTTGACAAAATTTGTAAATGAAATTCTTGGAGTTAGCATAGTTGCTAATTTTAAAAAAAATGCATCTATGTGTGGTTTTGTAATGATTCAAGACAACGTTAGGGGTTATTTTTTGCCATACAAACCTGTAACCCCCGATTTGATTCCAAAAAAACATGGTTCAGAACTAAATCATGATTCTAGGCAATTTTGCAAATTGTTGATGCCGATTATGTTTGCCCGTTGTTAAGTTTTTGGTGAAAGACTAAGATTATTTAGTCCCTATTTTAAGATGCCAACATTTGGAGTTATAATTTATGAATTTTATGAGATAAATAGGTTGAAGAAGAATCTCAAATTCATTGTTGCCAAGTGTTTT
>APFE031312005.1:0-39895 GCA_000404065.3 Pinus taeda | reverse complement strand
TATCTTCAACTTGTCCTGACGATGAACCACACTGGTTGGTTCGAAACGCGTCGACAAATGATCAATTATGTGATTTCGCCAAAAAGTTTCTAAAAAAAAAAAAATTACTCTTATGTAAAAACATATTAGAGCTCGATTGCTCTCTCTTCAACAACATATCTCTGATATCTCTGATGAACTTGTATTTGGTCTCAATGTGCTTTGACTTTTGTCATGAAACAATGGATTCTCTAAGAGTTTGATACAAATTTGGTTATCACAATGGATCATTGTTAACTCAACCTTTTGACCAAACAATCTTGTTTGTAGCTTATGAAGCTAAACAACTTCATAACTAGCTACATTGGCCCCCATGTCCTCCTCAATTGAAAATAGTGTTACTCAGGTTTTCTTCCTGTTGAACCAGGAAATGACTGATGTAGCACACAAAGGTGCTCTTTCAATCTTTATCACTGCCTGCCCAATCTAAATGTAAGTACCCCTGCAGCCTCACACCATTTCCACCAAGATATTACAAACCATATCTTATTATGCCTTGCAAGTATTTGAGCACATGTTTTGCTGCAACCCAATGATCCTCCCTCAGTTCCACCATGAATTGGCTTGGGGTGTTAACAACAAAGATGATATCTCGTCGAGTGTTGACCAGATACATCAATGAGCCAATCAATTGTTTGTTTTATCTATAGTCTACCAACTCTAAAACTAAAGAATCGATCTTCTTCAAGTTGGTCACCATTGGAGCTTCCATCAATATGCTATCCCCCATCCCAAATATCTTCAAGATCTCTAGAGTGTACTTCCTCAGTTCGAGGAAGATCTTGTTCAGGTGCCACCATATATGAAGTCCCAAAAAGTAACACATCGACTCAACATCCTTCATCTCAAATTCTGACACTAAATCTAACTTGCAACCTATAATCAATATCTTTGCACCTTTTAGAATGAGATTGTCCACATACAACACCAAAATGAGGAGCTCAAATTTAACCAATAAGAAGTATAGGTTGGGATCTTCCTCACTCTTTGTGAATTCTATGCCCCACAGGTAGTTTCCAATCTTGACATACCATGCCATGGATGCCTATTTAAGTCCATACAGGGCTTTCTTAAGCCTACATGCATGCATTTCTCTATCATGACCCTAAAACCTCTATGGATTCTTAATCTAAACTCCCTTATGATGTCGTTGAGGAAGGTGATCTCCACATCCATCTGGTAGATGATCCATCCCATCTCAAAATATATTGGAAGAACTGCAAGAATAGAGGAGTACCTAGCTATGGAAGCAAAGGTCTCTTCATAGTCTATTCTCTATTTCTAAGAGAACCTGCGAGCCACAAATTTTTCCATGTATTTCTCCACACTACCATCTGCTACATGCTTTACCTTGTATAGCCACTTGGAAGTCACAACTAACTTCCTCTTTGTTCTCAACACAATCTCCCAGACATCATTCTTCATGGTGAAATTGTGCTCCTCCAACATGTTATCTCTTCACACCTACTAGTCTATGATGTTGGTAATCAAAGGCATGTAAGTTGAAAACTTCCACATTAATCTACTCTCACTAAAAGTGGTCCTATGCGGCTTGACATACTCTCAAGCAGCTTGTAAGGTCTACTCCGCCCACCTGGGCCTCATAACTGATGTCAAGGAAGTTGATTACTCCTGTGCTAAAGGTTGGTTATCTCTGCTACTGGCAGTCTCCTCTCTTGGCTCCTCCTCTAGTTTCTCCTCCTGAGGCGAGTCCACAACTATTTATAGGTCCCAAGATTTCCTAGATGCCAAGTTCCCCTTGAACTTGACATCTTTGCTCACCATTGTCTTTCATTGATCTGTTAATAAGACTATAAGCCTTTAAACCCTCATTAAATCCCACCAGAATTCCCCTCTCACCTAGGGGATGTGAATTTGTCCTCTTTTCCACAAGTAGGTGGATGTAGATTCGACAACCAAGTAACATGAGATGTTTTGGAAAATTCATATGACATGCTTAATAAGAATTTCCTCAAGTAGACACCCTCTTGGAAATACTTGTCTAAGCTACAAACACTAACACCAAAAAGGATGAACCTAATTATAATCAAGGGAGTGTTAATAGCTAAGTCACCTGACATGATAGCACAACACATAGAGGACATGAAAATACAAGTGTCTAACACAAGACAAAATGGCCTTGAAAACAAGTTATAGAGGACATGTGTTATATAACCTATTAGTGTTAAACGTACAAAGATGAAATATATACAAAGATGCAAATTTTTTTTTTTTAGAAACTAAAGCATTTATATGATGATACAAATTCCATCATGTAATTAGTACCACATTAATGAAGATAAAATGACACACAAAATTAGAATCATACACTACAATTTTCTTATTAAGTCATCAAATCAAAATGTATTTTATAGATACTAAGTCACTATTACTATAAGTGAGAATGCCAACAGAAAATATGAAATAGGGTAATTACTAGAACCATAAATGGACTAACTCTAGCATTGGTTCATTAAGATTCAAGTTGGAAAATGCCAACTCAACATTGTTGTTCAAACCCATTTGTTTGTGGGAAATAATCTATAGGGCTATTGTTGAAGACCCCAACAAAGCCGGTTCATTAAGATTCAAGTTGGAAAATGCCATCTCAACATTGTTGTTCAAACCCATTTGTTTGTGGGAAATAATCTATAGGGCTATTGTTGAAGACCCCAACAAAGCCGGTTCATTAAGATTCAAGTTGGAAAATGCCAACTCAACATTGTTGTTCAAACCCATTTGTTTGTGGGAAATAATCCATATGGCTATTGTTGAAGACCCCAACAAAGCAGACACATAATTTAATCAAAAAGACTCAAACAAACATTCATAATGCTTGAATTGACAAAAGTAGACAAAGAAGGCATACCCATAGGTCCTACATTTATAAACAATGCCACAAGGTCCAAACCCTAAGGCTTCCTCCTAAAAATAGACAAGAAGCCACAAACAAATCACAATATTCAAAGTACATACGGATATAAATAAGTTAGACCATCAAAATATCCATTAGAAATCCAGATTCATAAAGATAAACATTGTGAACGACAAAACATAAGTTTCTTTATTGCAATGATAGTAGCCAGAGTTGGTAAAGCTACAACTTGATCCTAAGTGTTAACACTGATGAAGCTTTCCTTCAAATCCTTCCTACCTAGGCCAACAGAGACCTCCTCTCCCATAGGAGTAGTATGATGCAAGATAAAGGGGCCAAAATCTATACATGGAAACATGGGTTTCTTGGAGAAAAGAAAGATAACACGAACTTGATCTGAAGACAATCCTTAGGTTGCTTTTTAAGCCAACCCATAAAGTATGTTTATAACACCAAAAATGAGTTAATTCAGTGAAGCCACAAGCTCCTCTTCGTGGGTTCTTAGTCTAACCCATAGACCCCACTTGAATAATGGGTATTCTATATATTTTTTGCATTTTAAAAAGTTGGATGGGCAAAGCAACAACTAAAAATATCCAGAGAACACTTCGAAGCAGAGACACCTAAAACGTAAGACAAGTACAAGCATCGAATAATTTGAACACAGCTTTTATTTCATTCAAATACCCTTTAAAACCGCGCAAATCACATTCCATAAAACACGAGTCTCTGTAATAGAATATCTAACAAAACAGAGTACGAAGCCAAACATGTAAAACCAATAAAAGGCGAACACTTTACAGGGAAGGCTTTAACGCTAAGTGAAATGCAGTTCCACAAACTTAAAGGCCACCATGCAGACGCGCGTTAAGTTGCAGGGTGGTGGAATGCATCTGAATGTTATAATTGGGGAGGGTTCAGCCATCCTCCAGCGGCTTCGCGCCAAAAACGAGCATATCACAAGGAAAACCTTCCTTGTCTTGAATCCTAGCCTTCACGTCATCAATCGTATCAGATCTCTCAACTTCCAGTATGATGGGCTTGTCTGCGAACGCTCTCACAAGCATCTGCATACCACCAGGGATGCGAAGGACAAGATGCAGCGTAGATTCCTTTTGAATGTTGTAGTCGGCTAGAGTCCTCCCATCTTTAAGTTGCTTCCTAGCAAAGCTCAATCTCTGCTGATCAGGAGGAATCCCCTCTCTCTCCTGGATCTTGGCCTTCACGTTATCAATAGTGTCTGAGCTCTCAACTTCAAGAGTGATTGTCTTTCCGGTCAGGGTTTTGACAAAGATTTGCATCTCTCCTCTGAGACGGAGAAGAATGTTAAGAGTCGATTCCTTCTGGATGTTGTAATAGCCAAGAGTGCGTCCGTCCTCCAGTTGTAATCCGGCAAACATCAGCCTCTGCTGGTCGGGTGGAAACCCTTCCTTGTCTTGAATTTTAGCCTTCACATTGTCAATCGTGTCAGAGCTTTGGACTTCCAGAATGATGGTCTTTCCAGTCAATGTCTTCACGAATATCTGCATCCTGAAATCTAAAATTTACGAACAAAACACCTGCACAGTGGAAACTAACAATCAGAAATTCCGCATAACCCCAAATCCGCACCATCAAATACAATGAAACCTTAAGTTACAATAAAATACAAATGAAATCCAAAGTTACAGATAATCATGGCATCAAACAGTGAACCAGCACACAGTCCTGAAATAAAAATTGGAGCAAAGGATCTGCCTCAAACTGCACAA
Source organism: Pinus taeda (assembly GCA_000404065.3). Lineage (NCBI taxonomy): Eukaryota > Viridiplantae > Streptophyta > Pinopsida > Pinales > Pinaceae > Pinus > Pinus taeda. The sequence goes on along the minus strand of APFE031312005.1, from coordinate 35,230 downwards.
ATCTCTCATCCAAAATTCGATCAGCAAAGGGATTACAAGTTTTACGCAATTTATCGAAATATCACATGTAAACACGAGAAAAGAAAGAATTTCGAAGGCGACTGCAACAAACCGAAATCATACCAAAAAAAAAACACAGGCAAGCCGATAGCATTGATGGCAGCGAACGAGAAGATACCTGAAATAAATTTCTTGAGAAAACGCTTCACACAGACGTTACGAAAATTTCCCAACACTGGATTGAAACAGTATATCTGAATAAGGAGAGGGCAGATGGGTATTTATAATCATCCAATCGACTACCCTCCTAAATCCAGCCGATGGCAACGAGAGAGGGAGGAATCGAGAGATGTATAGAAGATAAGTTGCCGGATCAAAGGCATCGTGTAGCGCGGAAAACGAACAGCCGGCAAAATTGAACGGTTTCAATCACTTCCTTTTAATTTTTAATAAAGATGAAGGAGACGTTGAAATTTTTAAGTTGGATTTTTTATTTTTGAGGGTGTTGAATTTATATATACAGTAAAAATAAATCAGTTTAAATAACACAAATTAAAATGTTGGCTATTTTTTTTTCTTAAAACTTTAAAAAATCACACTTAAAATTAGGTAATTACGCCTTAAGGTGTTCTATCTGAGAAAGACATCCCTAAAATGTGACGTGTGCGATCCTGAGCCATTGATTCCGTGTTAGACGATTAGGGTGTTTTCCTCCATTGGTTTAATATGTTTTTTCATGGAAAAATGTTTTTTTTTCCCACCGGCTGGAAGACAGATAGGGAGGATCTAGCTATGGGCTATGAAACGCTAGGCCTCATGGCGATGAGACTCTGGCAATGACTGAAACATGTCTTTCTTCCCTGCATGAGGGCCGCGAAGCCTTGTGCTTCTATCCCAAATCTGTTTATATTTATGCAGGGTACAGATCTGTTTTGTACATTTTGAATGAAGCTAATACATGGGAAATTAGGATATTATGTTTACATGGCTGTTCTATTTCTTGGCAGTGGATGCCCGAGCTTAGACATTATGCTCTTAGAGTTCCAGTTGTTCTAGTTGGAACAAAACCACGTAGTCCGCGTATCCTTGTGCTTCTATCCCAAATCTGTTTAAATTTATGCAAGGTACAGATCTGTTTTGTACATTTTGAATGAAGCTAATATATGGGAAATTAGGATATTATGTTTACATGGTTGTTGTGTTTCTTGGCAGTGGATGCTCGAGCTTAGACATTATGCTCCTGGAGTTCTAGTTGTTCTAGTTGGAACAAAACCGCGTAGCCCGCGTAGCCTTGTGCTTCTATCCCAAATCTGTTTAAATTTATGCAGGGTACAGATCTGTTTTGTACATTTTGAATAAAGCTAGTACATGGGAAATTAGGATTTTATGTTTACATGGCTGTTCTGTTTCTTGGCAATGGATGCCCAAGCTTAGACATTATGCTCCTAGAGTTCCAGTTGTTCTAGTTGGAACAAAATTAGGTTTGTTACTACACAAAAGTTGTTGAACAGTTAACTTATTAATTCTCACTGAAAGAATTTCATCAGCATGTGATGTTTGTAAAATTGGTGAATTCTTTGATGACATCTCACAGTTCAAGCATTTTACAAAAGCAAATTGAAAACATTCTAACCTCTGCTGCGTGCTCTGCATTTTTGAAAACATTCCAACCTCTGCTGCCTACTCTGCATTTTATGAGACATATATCTAACTTGTCAAGCTCATTCAGTGACGAATTTTATTCACAATGCAGATCTTCGTGAAGATAAGCGTTATTTGGCCAACAATATGGGTACTACACCAATAACAACTGCACATGTATGTTTGTTTCATTTTGCTTACTCTCAATATTAGATTGTTAGGTTGTTAATAATAAGGGCAATTCCAGTTTAGGTGAAGTTGCTTAGATGTTCCCATGTTTGGGATTTTAGCTTGCACAACTTTTGAATTTAGATGATGGACATGCTTAATAAAACTACATTTACACCCTACATGCTCCACGAAAAGATATGAAGGTCTTTGTTTATCTTCGGGGTGAGGAGTTGAGGAAACAGGTCGGTGTTGTTGCATACATAGAGTGCAGCTCAAAGACTCAACAGTTCATACCATCTGATATGTGCCATGTTCATATTTGCCTTATGCCATGAAGTGTTGTCATCTAATTTCTGTTTATCTTCTCCAGTTTAATGCTCTTAAATAGTGGTTTCTTGGTAGCTTCAAAACGTGTGCATTTTGTGCAAAGAAGTGACCTTTTTCTTAGTAAAAGATGCAACGTAAATATAAAGCTTTACACTGTAAATCCTGATAAACTGAGTTGGTAACAACTTCCTTACAATGTGTAGTAAGACTTGGATTTAGAAGAAAACATGCTCACTAAGGGCATAGTCTACCTAAAAGTTGAACGCTAGGGCTACATTATCATTTGCAATATCTATTTTCACTTGCTGGACTATTTCTTTATCTTTAACTGCTACTCTAACAGAATCGATAGAATCTTTGGAAGAGAAGTCAGAGGATGTGAGCTCCTAGCAAGGCGCAAAACTAATTCATCAATCATATTGAATTATACTTGATTTCTCTATTTTCTTGTCTTGATGAGCCACGAATTTTGATAAGTTAGTGTTCTTGTATCGCTGAAATTCAATAGGGCTTGTCATCTTGCTACTGTAGTGAGAAAATGCCACTTTTATATCCTCAATATGGCGTGCGCTCCTATGATCTTGAAATTGTTTATATAACCTTCATGTCGAACCAATTCCCAATGCCAATGAAAGTACTCAGTGACTTCTAGGCATGCCATTGATGGATCAAATGAGGTCATATCACTGAGGTGGAATCCAATATTGGAGGCCCAGTTCACTTGGAAAGATGAGTTAAATCCAAACCACTGGACCTTACCAGACTACTGAGCTGAGGAAAGTAATATTAAATCTAAAAATCAAATTGAGTTGTCATTCCTTTAGTGCCTGCAGATATCAAACATAAGTAAATAGAAAATCCCACCTTCACTGCTCAGAGCCATCGTTTCATTTAATTATTCGTTCCTCCCCCACACACGTAGGAATGAAAGATAAGGTCTCGCTAAATTTACTACCCATGTGATGAACTCAAAAGTGACACATCATTTTTCCATAATCTCATTAGCATTCATATCCTATGGTTTGTAGAACTTAATATCATGGGAGATAAGAGTTTGATAGGAACCCCCACCATTTATACTCAACATTCCAACACTTATTTTCACAATCTCCTTTTCTATGGTATTATTCAGGCTATTGCATGCCCTAAAAACCTGGTATTATTCTATAAACATAAAAACTGTTTGAGATCCCTTAACCTCCTGTTAACAATCTGGATTAACTTGGGTTTCACATCTCTTCCTAATTATGATTGAGGAGTCTCCAATTACAATTAATTTTTGATTCCCCTTGATTAGATATTTTCTAGACCTTGATAATATATTAAAATGTCATCACTTCTGCTTGGTTTTTGGTGGATTCTCCTAACTCCCAAGAAAACCTTGCTTGGAAATTTTGTTCGAGGACAGATACTAACAAAGAGTTGTGATATTCAGGTATTAGAAGTTGGAAAATTGCCCTCTCAATCAGATAGTATGATAATCTTGAACAGTTAACTTATTACTTCTCACTGAAAGAATATCATCAGCATGTGATGTTTGTAAAATTGGTGAATTCTCTGATGACATCTCACAGTTCAAGCATTTTACAAAAGCAGATTGAAAACATTCTAACCTCTACTGCGTGCTCTGCATTTTTGAAAACATTCCAACCTCTGCTGCCTGCTCTGCAATTTATGAGACATATATCTAACTTGTCAGGCTGATTCAGTGGTGAATTTTATTCACAATGCAGATCTTCGTGAAGATAAGCGTTATTTGGCCGACAATTTGGGTACTACACCAATAAAAACTGCACAGGTATGTTTGTTTCATTTTGCTTACTCTCGATATTAGATTGTTAGGTTGTTAATAATAAGGGCAATTCCAGTTTAGGTGAAGTTGCTTAGATGTTCCCATGTTTTGGATTTTAGCTTGCACAACTTTTGAATTTAGATGATGGACATGCTTAATAAAACTACATTTACACCGTACATGCTCCACGAAAAGATATGAAGGTCTCTGTTTATCTTCAGGGTGAGGAGTTGAGGAAATAGGTCAGTGCTGTTGCATACATAGAGTGCAGCTCAAAGACTCAACAGGTATACCATCTTATATGTGCCATGTTCATATTTTCCTTATGCCATGAAGTGTTGTCATCTAATTTCTATTTATCTTCTCCAGTTTAATACTCTTAAATAGTGGTTGCCTGGTAGCTTCAAAACGTGTGCATTTTGTGTAAAGAAGTGACATTTTTCTTAGTAAAAGATGCTTAAAGTGTTCCCAAAACTGACCTCTTTTGGATGGATAATGGAAGTGTATCATCACCGCTATAATAATAATACAAAACAACAGAAATCCCCTTTCTAACCTGGAAAAATTATATTAATGTATAGAAATTACCAAAGTAAATTCATAGGACTTCCAAATCCATCCAGAATAACTAACATAAAACAATTAGCTATATCAGGTTTACCTTTTGCCTGCTATTTCCCTCTCAATCAGATAGTATGGTAATCTTGAACAGTTAACTTATTACTTCTCACTGAAAGAATTTCATCAGCATGTGATGTTTGTAAAATTGGTGAATTCTCTAATGACATCTCACAGTTCAAGCATTTTACAAAAGCAGATTGAAAACATTCTAACCTCTGTTGCGTGCTCTGCATTTTTGAAAACATTCCAACCTCTGCTGCCTGCTCTGCATTTTATGAGACATATATCTAACTTGTTAGGCTGATTCAGTGGTGAATTTTATTCACAATGCAGATCTTCGTGAAGATAAGCGTTATTTGGCTGACAATCTGGGTACTACACCAATAACAACTGCACATGTATGTTTTTTTCATTTTGCTTACTCTCGATATTAGATTGTTAGGTTGTTAATAATAAGGGCAATTCCAGTTTAGGTGAAGTTGCTAAGATGTTCCCATGTTTGGGATTTTAGCTTGCACAACTTTTGAATTTAGATGATGGACATGCTTAATAAAACTACATTTACACCCTACATGCTCCACGAAAAGATATGAAGGTCTCTGTTTATCTTCAGGGTGAGGAGTTGAGGAAACAGGTCGGTGTTGCTGCATACATAGAGTGCAGCTCAAAGACTCAATAGGTATACCATCTGATATGTGCCATGTTCATATTTGTCGTATGCCATGAAGTGTTTTCATCTAATTTATGTTTATCTTCTCCAATTTAATGCTCTTAAATAGTGGTTGCCTGGTAGCTTCAAAACATGTGCATTTTGTGCAAAGAAGTGACCTTTTTCTCAGTAAAAGATGCTTAAAGTGTCCCCAAAACTGGCCTCTTTTGGATGGATAATGTAAGTGTATCATCACCACTATAATAATAATACAAAACAACAGAAATCCCCTTTTTAACCTGGAAAAATTATATTAATGTATAGAAATTACCAAAGTAAATTCATAGGACTTCCAAATCCATCCAGAATAACTAACATAAAACAATTAGCTATATCATGTTTACCTTTTGCCTACTATTGCCCTCTCAATCAGATAGTATGATAATCTTGAACAGTTAACTTATTACTTCTCACTGAAAGAATTTCATCAGCATGTGATGTTTGTAAAATTGGTGAATTCTCTGGTGACATCTCACAGTTCAAGCATTTTACAAAAGCAGATTAAAAACATTCTAACCTCTGCTGCGTGCTCTGCATTTTTTAAAACATTCCAACCTCTACTACCTGCTCTGCATTTTATGAGACATATATCTAACTTGTCATGTTGATTCAGTTGTGAATTTTATTCAAAATGTAGATCTTCGTGAAGATAAGTGTTATTTGGTTGACAATCTGGGTACTACGCCAATAACAGCTGCACAGGTATGTTTGTTTCATTTTGCTTACAGTCGATATTAGATTGTTAGGTTGTTAATAATAAGGGCAATTCTAGTTTAGGTGAAGTTGCTTAGATGTTCCCATGTTTGGGATTTTAGCTTGCACAACTTTTGAATTTAGATGATGGACATGCTTAATAAACTACATTTACACCCTACATGCTCCACGAAAAGATATGAAGGTCTCTGTTTATCTTCAGGGTGAGGAGTTGAGGAAATAGGTTGGTGTTGCTGCATACATAGAGTGCAGCTCAAAGACTCAACAGGTATACCATCTAATATGTGCCATGTTCATATTTGTCGTATGCCATGAAGTGTTGTCATCTAATTTCTGTTTATCTTCTCCAGTTTAATGCTCTTAAATAGTGGTTTCCTGGTAGCTTCAAAACATGTGCATTTTGTGAAAAGAAGTGACCTTTTTCTTAGTAAAAGATGCTTAAAGTGTTCTCGGAACTGGCCTCTTTTGAATGGATAATGTAAGTGTATCATCACCGCTATAATAATAATACAAAACAACAGAAATCCCCTTTTTAACCTGGAAAAATTATATTAATGTACATAAATTACCAAAGTAAATTTATAGGACTTCCAAATCCATCCAGAATAACTAACATAAAACAATTAGCTATATCATGTTTACCTTTTGCCTGTTATTGCCCTCTCAATCAGATAGTATGATAATCTTGAACAGTTAACTTATTACTTCTCACTGAAAGAATTTCATCAACATGTGATGTTTGTAAAATTGGTGAATTCTTTGATGACATCTCACAGTTCAAGCATTTTACAAAAGCAGATTGAAAAAATTCTAACCTCTGCTGCGTGCTCTGCATTTTTGAAAACATTCCAACCTCTGCTACCCGCTCGTCATTTTATGAGACATATATCTAACTTGTCAAGATGATTCAGTGGTGAATTTTATTCACAATGTAGATCTTCGTGAAGATGAGCATTATTTGGCTGACAATCTGGGTACTGCACCAATAACAACTGCACATGTATGTTTGTTTCATTTTGCTTACTCTCGATATTAGATTGTTAGGTTGTTAATAATAAGGGCAATTCCAGTTTAGATGAAGTTGCTTAGATGTTCCCATGTTTGGGATTTTAGCTTGCACAACTTTTGAATTTAGATGATGGACATGCTTAATAAGACTACATTTACACCCTACATGCTTCACGAAAAGATATGAAGGTCTCTGTTTATCTTCAGGGTGAGGAGTTGAGGAAACAGGTCAGTGCTGCTGCTTACTTAGAGTGCAGCTCAAAGACTCAACAGGTATACAATCTGATATGTGCCATGTTCATATTTGCCTTATGCCATGAAGTGTTGTAATCTAATTTCCATTTATCTTCTCCAGTTTAATACTCTTAAATAGTGGTTGCCTGGTAGCTTCAAAACGTGTGCATTTTGTGCAAATAAGTGACCTTTTTCTCAGTAAAAGATGCAACATAAATATAAAGCTTTATACTGTAAATCCTAATAAACTGAGTTGGTAACAACTTCCTTACAATGTGTAGTAAGACCTGGATTTAGAAGAAAACATGCTCACTAAGGGCACAGTCTACCTAATAGTTGAACGCTAGGGCTACATTATCATTTGTGTAATAATCAAAACTGAAAAACAGGAACCGTAAAAATTTTGATTTTGTACTTACTTGGACTACTATCTAATCCGGTGAAGTTGATGATGCTGCCATTGCTCTACTCTAATTAACGGGAGACCAATTCCACCCAGCCAGACTGAGCAGAGACTGGCTACTCAATCTAGTAAGCTTCTCATAGAAGTTCACTGTCCCTCGTGCCCAGAACCTCAGACGGATTAAAGATCTTCCAATCGCAGACCTCTCTCACTGTTGAATTCCTCCTCCTTGTTTCTAACTCCGTTGTTCAAGCCCCCTCTTCTCGGTTTAGATCTCTGGTTTTTAACTGCGGGCTTGGCGGTGGCCGCCCTCCTACCTGCAGCCACCGCCTTCCCTCCTCCCGACACGCCTTCCATGCATTTTGCGACCCTCAGATATTTTCCCTCTGCTGTCTTATGTATTTTCTTATATATCCCGTTTGGTTTATGCGTCCCCCTCTTATATATGGGTGTTTTCTTTTTTGATTTATTTTTATTATAAAGTTTAATTTTATATAATTTTATAAAGTTTAATAATTTATATTTATTATAAAGTTTAATTCCATATTTGTTTTAAGTTTATCGTATCTGCTTTAGTATAAAGTTTAAAACTTATATTAGTTGATTAATTTAGATGGGTCGTTACATACACCCCCCTTCAGAAAACTTTGTCCTCAAGTTAGAGTTTTTATCTTATCTGATACTTATGATAGTAATTAGTACCCTTCCCTAGATATATTATTTTATTATTATTATTATTTTTATTTTATTTATTTTATTTTTTATTTTTTCAAGAGACTATAAAATTAGATTTTTAGGTTTATGATTTTAATGGATAATCTTATCCTACCCAGGTCCCCAAGCTATTCAAAATCATCCTATCCTTCCTAATCTCTTCTACTCCTATCCTATCCGCCCTCTATTGGAGTATGCCATGGCGTCAATTTTACTGACCTAACCATTCATAAACTCTAAGGTGACAGCGTTGGTTATACCGACCTGATTCCCAGTAGGCATCCGATAGTCATCATCACACGTCTAGGGGAGTGTGATTCACACAGTCCTCCCATGACTCCAGGATTCAGAGGATAAACGGTGGGCAACACCTCCACCCCTCCTAGTAGAATTAGGGCTAATACCCTATTGTAGAATCACTTTGAGCTTTAATTGTTCTAAGGTTTTGTCATCATGTGGTCATCCCGGTAACTGTCTATTACCTGCAATCATACACTTATCTATGCATTCGTAAAATGTGCATCAGCATATTCAAAATAACTCACATATTATTCACTTATGAATTCATCTATGATACTACAGTACAACATATTTTGCCATATTCCATGCATGTCTTTTGACTTTCATCTAGAATGTATTCACTTCCTAATTTCTATCCCATTGATCATATTGACATGTATAAATAAATCAGATCTATAATATCTTAATTTCTATCAGAAGTAAAATCATTCAACTGTCTTAACTTTACTTCGACAACTATAATTTAGTAAAATGAACCACATATATTGTTTTGGTATCCATGTACCAGCAGGAATTAAACATATATTATGCCACAAAATTTCACGTTTATCTATAATCGTTCAAAATGTTTCTGAGTCTTTGATTGTAGTGAAGTAAATATATACTAAACATAGTTTAAATTTCTTCAAAATTGACATAGATTAGGGTATGTCTGACATATGTCCTATGTATTGTCCCAAGTTTCTGATCCAGGACTATACTTGTCCCATTGGACCTTAACTTGGTCCACCAGACGGTTCCTCAGCTGTCGAACTCTACGTTCCAGTATACGTAACGGTTCAACCGTTACGACTCCCTTGTCCGATACTTGCAATTCCTTCCATTGAAGGTTATGAGATAGATCAGCTATATAATGTCTTAATACAGAAACATGAAATACATTATGAATTCTATGCAGGTGATGTGGCAGGGCAAGACGATAGGAAACAAGTCCCATTCTTTCCATGACTTTAAATGGCCCAATAAATTGGGGTGATAACTTTGTCCCTTTTTCGAATCGAATAATACTTTTATTTGGCTTGATGTGGATGAAAACCTGATCCCCTACTTCATACCTCCTATTAGTTCTGTGAGCATCAGCATAACTCTTTTGTCTATCCTGAGATTCCTTTAATCGTTGTCTAATTTGTCTTACCTGCGCTTCCATTTCATGGATTAATTCTGGTCCTATTATCACTCGATCTTCTAACCTGTCCCAACTTAACGATGTTCTGCAAGGTTGGTTGTATAAAGCTTCAAATGGAGGCATTCCAATCGAGCTGTGATAACTGTTGTTGTATGCGAATTCAACTAAGGGTAAATACTTTTCCCAGTGTGATTGTTGATCCTTCACATACATTCACAACATGTCTTCAAGTACTTGATTTACTCTTTTAGTTTTCCCATCAGTCTCAGGATGGTAAGCAATGCTTAAATTTAGCTGAGTACCTAAGGCTGTTTTCATGCAAGTCCAGAATCTAGAAGTGAATTGCGAATCTCTATTGGATATAATCTTTTTAGGTACTCCATGAAATATGATAATTTCATTTATGAATACTCAAGCTATGTCAGCGATATCATAAGTATCTCTTACGGGAATGAAATGGGCGCTTTTTGTTAATTATCCACCACTACCAAAATGGCATTGTGTCTTTGAGAAGTAAGAGATAGTCTAGTGATAAAATCCATAGAAATGGTCTCCCATTTAGACATAGGAATGTTGTGGGGTTGTAAGAGGCCCATTGGGTGACAATGATCTGCCTTTACTTGCTGACATTCCAAACATTTTGCAACAAATTGGGTGATATCGCGCTTCATACCTAACCAAAAGAAGAGTTTCTTGGTATCGGCATACATTTTCCCTACTCCAGGATGAGCACAATATACTGCTCTGTGGGCTTCCCCAAGGATGGTATATCGAAGATTTTTATCATCGGGAATATACATCCTTCCATGGAATCGTAAGATTCCATCTTTTTCTAGTTCATATCCCTCAAACTTTGATTATTTTGCCCTTTTTCCCTCAATACTTTCTATCACTTTTAAATACCAGCTATCTTTTATAAGATGATCTAGTACTCATTGTCTTAAGTCTACTTTAATGGGTATGAGAGAAAATATCCGAGGTCTTATGCTTAAATCATCTACTACTACATTTTCTTTTCCCTTAATGTATGATATCCCGAAGTCATATTCACTTAGAAATTCACTCCATCACCTTTGTCTGGCATTTAAGTCTCTTTGGGTGAACAATTATTGTAGACTTTGATGGTTGTTTTTAAGTGTAAAACTTCATCCCACTAGGTAGTGTCTCCAAATATTTAAAGCCAACACTACAATAACCAATTCTAAATCGTGAGTAGCATAGAGTTCTTCATGAGGTTTTAACTTTCTAGAAGCATATGTTATCACTCCTCTATCCTGCATCAACACCGCACCCAGCCCTTGTTTGGATGCATCAGTACATACTGTAAAATATTTGTCCATATCTGGGACTCTTAGTATCGGTGCACTGGTGAGTAGTCTTTTGAGTTCAGAGAATGCTTTTCTACATTCCTCAGTCCATTCATACTTAACACCTTTCCGCTGAAGGGTTGTAATTGGCTTTGCGATTTTGGAGAATCCCTCCACAAATCTTCGATAATAACTGGCTAAACCCATAAAGCTTCGTATCTAATGAGCATTTTTCGGTATTGGCCAATCCATGATCACTTTTACTTTCTCAGGATCTACTGAAATCCCTTCACCTAATATGATGTGTCCTAAATAATGAATCCTTTCTTGAAATAATGAACACTTGGATAGTTTTCCATACAACTGGCGTTCTCTAAGACAGGACAATACTATCCGCAAATGATCTTCATGCTCTTTCTTATTCTTGGAATAGATGAGAATATCATCTAAAAGGACTTGCGCAAATTGATCAAGATATTTACGTAAAACACTGTTGATAAGATTCATGAATACTGCTTGTGCATTTGTTAATCCAAATGGTACCACGGTAAATTCATAATGTCCAAAACATGTCCGGAATACAGTTTTGGAAATATCATTTTCATAAATCCTTAACTGATGATAGCTTGATCGAATATCAATTTTTGAAAAGACAACAACTCCTTTCATTTGATCAAAAAGATCCTCGATTCGAGGCATAGGGTATTGATTCTTTACTGTAGATCGATTCAAGTCTCGATAATCTATGCATAATCTTAAAGATCCATCTTTTTTCTTCACAAAAATTACAGGAGCACCCCAAGGTGATGTGTTGGGCTGAATATGCCCTATATCCAGTAGTTCCTTCAATTGAATTTGCAGTTCCTGAAGTTCTGGAGTTGTCATTCTATAAGGTGTTTTAGAGATTGGGTACCTCGTTTTAATTCAATAGTGAGATCCAATTCTCTTACCGGGGGTAATTCAGGTAGTTCTTCTGAAAATACATCCTGGAATTCGACTAACATCGGATATTGTTAGGGATGGCCCTTTTCCTTGGCTTACTTCTTGAATTACATAAGCCTGACAACCTTTCCTTAAACAACGCTTCATCTGCATTGTTGAAATGTAGAGTAAAGAGACTTCCCTCTTGATTCCTTGAATTTGGATTACTTCTCCTTCATCATTTATGCCTAGAATCCTTTTCCCATAACAATCTACCCAAGCTTGGTGAGCTTCTAGCCAATCCATACCTATGATAAGATCATATGTTCCTAATGTTGTGACATAAACTTTCAGTTTAGTCGAACAGACCCCTAGGTTAATTTTGCATTGATCCACACTCAAGCCCATAGTTTGGAGTTCTCCAGAGGCCATTTCCACTTGATGGAAATCATTTTGTCTATGAGCTGCCAACCCACATTTGTTTAATGCATATGACGAAATGAAACTATCTATGGCACTGGTATCAAATAAGATTTTGAGTTTTATGCCATCGATAATATCTGAAGATTCCACTACAGTGGATTGATGGACTGCTTGGTCGTGGTTGACTACTGCATGAATTCTATGATTACCTCGATTGTTTGATATCAACTCCTTTCCAGTCCTATGCAATATATTCAATGAAGATTCTGGACAATCACGTTGAAAGTGCGGTCCCCCACATCCCCAACAATTAAGCTACGTTGATCCTCTTTGTCACGTGGAATGAGTCGATCTTGCGGACAAGACAGGCCTTCCTAGAATCTAAAGAAGACCTAATGACAAGCAAACCAATCAAACACTATCTTTCTCTAAATATGCTTTTATAAATAATGGCAAACAAGTGTTTTTAGGGCCTACCTTAGGTCCAACACAAGTTTGTGGATGCCCTTGCTCCTTTGCTCCAAATGAGCTCCTTTGTCACACGTCTGCAAACACAAACAAGGCAAACAAATTAAATAGCACCTGAAAAGCCAATATCATAAAACATATTTAACATGAAAGTCAAGGAGTCCATGAAACAAATAACATAAGATACTTGTTGAAAAAAATGAGTTTGATTGTATTAATTCAAAAGAAGAAGAACTTTACAACCTGTGCCTTGACGCTGTACAAGCTCCTCCCAGGGTCCAACAAGAAGTCTCCTCTACTTTGACAAGTTTCACTCTCTTCTCAATGAAGCAAAAAGGTATGTGATCTCTCCTCTCAAGCTTAACTAGGAAGTATTAATTTCATCAGCATTTACCCTAAAAAATGTTCAGCTTCAAACCTCTTTTGCAACCAGCCCAATGCCTGAATTTATAGTGCAATGGAGGGAGGTTACTAGGTCCTCCTTCAAAGGGATAAAGTCCTCCTTCAAAGGGATAGCTCCTCTCATCAAGGGATTAGCTCCTTCTCTTTTGGGATGCATGAATCACTTCAGAGCGAACAACACACGTCAAAATTCCTTCTAGAATGTTATAGAATTAACCCAAAGTGAGTTTTTAAAGATAAAACTTGCGCCTTTTGACTTTCACAGGGGTCCGCACCCACAGCGTTAGGAACAGAGCGGACAGGTCCGCAGTCTTTGTAAACACAAGGTGCGGGACCGCAGGTGACAATGAGAGAAAGTGCAAAACCAGAGTTATATTGATTTTTAATATCTTTCTCTCATTTTCAAAGCTTGACTTGAAGAGCTGAGGTCTGAGACTTGCTTAGGAGGACAGTACAAGTGATGATAGACCCATACTAACTGCAAATAATCATGGTGACGATATTTTTGTGTAACAGATTGCCCCCTAAAGTGCAAAGTCTGTAGTAGATGAGGATTTCATTTATCATTTAGGAAGAGTGAAGTACTTTATCATTTCGAGGATCATCTTGTGGAGAGCCCGGTTGGAACCTGTAAAAACTTTCAATGAAAGATATATATATGAGATCATATCATCGCTGAGGTAGGCATTCCCATACTCAGATCAAAACTGACTAAAAAACTAACCACTGCTCTGATATATGAATGATCTTGTAATACATCACAAGTATAGACACATGTAGATACAGTATGGATGCAACCATCTGTTTATGAATAGTCCACGGTATAATGAATACAAAATTCCTCGCAGCCTGGATGGTGGAAACTAAATCCAGGGTCTTCATTTTTACTTTCCGAAATAGTATGATTCTATCCATGCGAATGAATGTGTTGAAGTCGAACATGGTAGAAACCACTTGATTACCAGTCAATGATGTAAATTGTTAACAAGTGTGAGAGAAACCACCAATAATGTCAATGGCTCTCAAAGTACTCAGTACAATTCATGAGATGTGATTAGATTGGTGATGTCGAACAAGTCACGGAATCCTTTGATCGAAGGTCAATGATGCAACCTATCATCGAAGGCGAGAAACCTACCATTGAGGCATGCAGATCCCAAGGTACTGACGATTTCTAGATCATCTTTCTAGATAATGAGCTGAAGTCGATAGAAAGCGATCCATCGTAGGCAAGCCCACAACACGAAATCATAGGTCAAGTTTGAAGAAATTTAGTTGCAAGGACTGACTCAAGGATGGTCAAGATGGATGACAGATATTTTGCAGATGAATGGCTTATTTGCACTGACCTCTTGAACACATAACGACACGACAGATGGCTTGGTGACAATTGACCCAAATTTAATACCCAGAAACTGGCTGAAGACTTTCAATGTGGTTTGATCAATTGTTAGGCAAAGGATTTCCCAATCCAGGTGAATGAAAGTGTCGTGTTCAAGAGTGGTTACAAAATATGACAAACAGACTCGCTTTTCTCTCTTTTTCCCCCACCATTTCTGGCAAGTACCTCTTTATTTTTTACAAGCTTGAGGAGGATAACATTTTCTTGATTATAATCTCATCCTTCGGATGAGTCCAACTTAGTTTAAATTTGAACCCTAAGAAGGAGCGGTTCGTTCCTGTTTGTAATGGAACAGGTCCTTTACTGTGGAAATTTTAATGAGTCCAGTATAGGAGAATAGATAACCCAAGCCGCGGAAGAAATGTTCTGTGTATTACGACAAGCACCATCAGTGAAACCAATGTATGTTTGGCGAGGCATCGACATCTGCGATATCAAGAGTAAAACCAAGATAAGGAGGAATAATGACGAAAAACAACACTCTCTAAGCTAAGCACACTGTTTAAACTAAAACACACCAGCTAGAAAGAAAAACTATCCTAACTAAAAATCTCCATACCCATTCTTTAAGCATAGTACGTCTTCAAGTAAAGACCATTTCTGGGTTTACCCAGAGAGTCCCCGTCAAAGTCTACCAATTCATAGGCCCCTTTTGCTAGCTTTCGCTTGACAACGTAGGGACCATGCCACATAGGAACGAATTTTCCAGCGCCTAATTTATCATTAGCTTGATCGTAAACTAAGACTAGATCTCCTTTCAAAAAATTTTGAGGGGTCACATTTCGATCATACTGAGCTTTCATGCGTTTTGCATGAGTCTCGATCACCAATGCAACATTACGTCGATTCTCATCTAAGTGAGCCAAGTATAACAAACGCTTTTCCTCTTCGGAAGTGGCTGGAAGTAATTCGATGTCCATTTGCAGTGACGGGATTTCACATTCAATGGGTAACACAACTTCCAAACCATAGACTAGTTAGAAAGGAGTGAACCCTGTTGATGTTTTGACTGAAGTTCGGTACGCCCAAAGTGCTGAAAATAGCATGTTATGCCAATTCGACTGATGAATCCCAATGATTCGTCGGATCATGATGACTAAATTTTTTTGATGGATTCAACCAGACCATTAGCTTGTGGATAATAAGGAGTTGAGCTATCGTGACGTAAACCAAGTTGGTCTGTAAGTTCGGTCATCATAACGTTTCGAAAATGACGCCCATGATCGGTGATTATCACTTGCGGGACACCAAACCTAGCAATTATATGATTGAACACGAAAATTGCAGCTGTCTTGCCGTCTGCCTCAAATGTAGACATCGTCTCAGCCCACTTGGTAAAATAATCTACCGCAAGGATGATATACGCATGCCCCCCGGTCGAGTGAGGGTTACATGTAATAAAATCGATACCTCATTTGGCAAAAGGACCAAAGACAATTATAGGGTGGAGAGGAGCAGGTGGAGTGTGCATCTTTCGATCAAAAATTTGGAAATTGTGTCATTTTCGGACTGCCATAATACAATCTTTAAATAAAGACGACCAGAAGTAACCGACGCACAATATCTTTTGTTCTGTGGCATACCCAGACATATGACCGCCACACACTCCAGAGTGACAGTCATTTAGAAGCCTTTCAGCTTCCTCGTGAGTTAAGCAACGTCGAAAAATAGAGTCTGCCCCATGGCGATAAAGAGTATCTCCAATAATTCGGAATTGTTGGAACTGGAATCGAATTTTTCGACGTTCTGACCTTGAAAGTTCTGGCCAAAAGGATTGGGTCTGGAGATAAATGATGATATCCCCATACCACGGATCTAAAGTGCTGATTAGAAACAAGGATTCATTCGCAATGGGCTCCTCCACCACAGTTTCAGTGTCAGCGCGTGGGAAGTCACACATTAACTCCGTGAAAACTAAAGATTTCTTAGACTTGGATTTCTCAAATTCCAAATCGAACTCTTGCAGGATAACAATCCATTTAGAGTACTTTCCCCCTAGCAATTGCTTGGTCAGAATGTAAATCATAGGGTTGCAATCCGAAATTACTGTAGTTTTACATAGTAAAATGTAGTGACGAAAACGTTGGACAGCTTGAACGACTGCCAATGCCAATTTCTCCACATGTGAGTATTTTAGCTCAGTTGGATTTAAAGTTCGACTAAGGTAATATATCACATGCTTATTTGCAAATTTGTCTTCCTGAACTAAGACCATTCCAATGGTGGAATGAGAGGCGACGAGATACAAGAAGTAATCCTGGTTGTAGTTGGGAGGATGCAATAACGGTGCATGGGTCAACGCGTGTTTAAGTGCATCAAAAGATTTCTGAGCTATCTCATCCCAATAGAATGGAATATTTTGTTTTAACAACTGGGTAAAACCCTTTGTAACCTCGGCGTAGTTAGGAATGAATCGTCGTAAAAAGTTTGCTTTCCCTTGCAAACTTTGGAGTTGGCGAAGACTCGAAGGAGGAGGCAATTTGATGATAGCTTCGACTTTCGAGGGATCGATGCGAATGCCGATTTTTGAAAATAAAAACCCCAGTAATCGACCCGTTTCGATACAGAAAACACACTTGTGTGGGTTCAACTGAATCCGATAATGCCTACACCGCATAAATATTGCTCGTAAATGAACGGGGTGATCAGCTTGATGTAATGAATGAGCAGGCAAGTCATCAAGATACGGTTGCATAATGTGCTTGATGTCATGAAACGCATAAGACATGGCCCTTTGAAAAGTTGCTCCGGCATTCTTGAGCCCAAAAGGTAACTTGCAATAAGCAAATGTCCCCCATGGACAAATGAAAGCTGTTTTTGGTTGATCGGCAGGTAGAATATTGATTTGATTGTATCCGGAAAAACCATCCATGAAGGAGAATATTTCGCTGCCAGCACAATCATCAATAATTTGATCGACATAGGGAATTGGGTAATTGTCCTTTGGACAAGCTTGATTAATGTCCCTATAATCGATACAGATTCTTATTGTTCCCTGCTTTTTGGTAACTGGAACAATATTCGATACCCAATCCATTAACGGGATCGGATAAATGAAACCTGCTTTGAGTAATTTTGCAACTTCTGCTTTAATTGCAACAACTTTTCTTGGGTGAATCTGACGCAAACGTTGCCGGATGGGTTTAGCGTCCGGGTAAGTCTTGATCTCATGAACAACAATCGCGGGATCAATTCCTGGCATTTCCTCATAGGACCAGGCAAACACGTCGCAGAATTCTTGAAATAGGGCCTTAAATGTCTGAATTTCGTCATCTGTACACAAGGCACCTATATGAATGTTCTCAATAATTCCGGGCTTAACCGAAATGTCAATAGGAATAGTTTGAGAGATGTTTCCCAAGTTTTACTCTAAATCGGGATGTTTCATTGGATTCTGAGGTTCCTTGACATATTTAGTCATAAAAATTGATGAGAAACCATTTTCAAAATGATCATTCTCGGGTAAAAACGAAGATCTGTGATGGAGATCTTCCCATGGTAAATCATCTACACATAGGATTTCACGAATTTTCTCGTCAGAGTGAACAAGTTTAGAAAACGTGATTAAATCCGAGCTTGATGTGAAAAGTGATTCCTCACGGACCACATTCATGAAGTCAATTTCGGTTGAAGATGGGTCGGTAAACGATTGCATTGCTTCATACATAGTTTCATATGGACTCAAAGGTATGACATCGCCAAATGAGTCTATCTCAGATTCAGAAGGAATGATCCAAGAATCATCACAAACAATGGTGTCTGATGTAATCATATGAACGGTTGTAAATGAAGACGATGCGTTGATCGGAGGAAAAGGAAAAGTTCCTAGTAAACTGGAATCTTTAACTAGTCCTACGCCAACATCCTTGTATGGGATAGTCATTTTTCCGACATGCTGAAAACTTTTAGAAGAGGCTGGGTAGAAGAAAAGTAAGCCAGCTGGTCTATTGTTACGATCTTTCCATTATGTGGAAACTTTATTACTCGAAATACCGATGAAACAACCATTGTCATAGCATAAGACCAACTCCGACCTAAGAGAAGGTTGTAATCTAGAGGGGCATCAACCACCTCCACATCTAGACTAATGGTTTTTCCTTCAAACCCTATAGGAAAATCCTATAGAATGCCAAAAGGATGAAACCCACGGCCATCAAAGACCTTTAGAATCATCGAGGATTGATTTAGCGAAGGAGCGCCAAGCGATCTCCAACACTGTATCGACATAATACACGTTGAGGCTCCCTCATCAATTATAGTCCGATGAATAGGCCTGTTTTTTACTATCACTGGAATCTGGAAAGCCATTTGATGATGCAAACATGGTGTACTATTTTCTATATCGAATATTATTAGGTTCAACTCCTGAACGTCAACAACTCCGATAGCCGACAAAAGTAATTTACGCTGTGCTGGACATGATTGCAGCACTTCCAAAGCCGACATTGCTGAGGGTGAAACAACTAAATCCTCAACAATGTTATAATTCTGAGCCGCTCTCGCATGTGGATTGAAAGATGACTTTCGAAGTATACCCTTGGCGGGCGGTTTGATTACCAAGTCTGGATTAGGTTTCTCGATCTGTAGTGGATCGGAACCGGGAGCTGAGGTTGATGGATTAGCATGAGAAGATTCTGCTTCTTTACCATCAACAGGACTTTTACTACCGTAATCTTGCGATCGAGTCGCAATCCTAACATGGGACATCATCAGAATGGGTTCTTCATTGGCATTCGTGGACGAACCTATCATCTTACTGTCTTGAGCTGGAAAAGGGTCCTTCAAAATAGCAGGAGTTTGGGAACCTTTGACAATCTTCGCAACCTCTGCACGATGAGGGCAGTCTCTCATAAAATGTTCTTCATCACAAATGAGACAAGGATAACGAGGTTTGCGCTTTTCATCATTGGATTCCGATGTTTCAGGTTTCTCCTTTGAATTTTTGTCTGTTTTATTTTTCTTCTTTCCTTTCTTCTTCCCACCAGATTTTGATTTGGCTGTAGATGACTCTACAACGTGAATATCGGTAGAAATCTCTGCAGAAGAATCTCCTGTTGGGGAATCGGGCAAGGTTATGATAGGAGAAGAATTCTTGGAAGATTGCTTCTTACTTTTAGTATTAACCGTGCCAATCATACCATCAGCGGCATGAAATCCCAAAGGCGCTGCAACGATTTGATTTTGCTTGGGAAGATTGGGGATTTTCTCGTGTAACGTACTCGACTGAGTATAGACCAAGTCAAGGTACTGTGCTTGAGCAATTACTTGCTCCTCAGTAACAACTCCGGCTTTAGCTACATCTTCAGTGATCTTTGGCAATAAAGATTTTACAAACCACTCGGCCAAAATCTGATCCGAAATAAATACCTTCACTAAACACTGTCAACGTCTCCACTCATGAATATGATCTGAAATGTAAGTGGATGTCGATTGTTTTAATGAAGTTAACAATTCCGTGCCATTGTCATATCGGACCGACAACTGAAAATGAGTTAAAAACGAGGTAGCTAACTGGCTAAAATTATCAAAAGTGCCTCGCGGTAACTCAATTACCACTTGGCCGCAAGACCAATTAGAGTGCGTTGGAAAAGTCTAAGATGGATTGAATCATCTGAAATGGAATTAGACACACACCAGAGGTGGTAAGTCATCACATGGTTCGACGGATCCTCTCCTGATTTACCTTCGAACTTAGGAATGTCACTTGGCAACTTATTCGGCATTGGTGGCCAAAATGGAAGATAATTAATGGGATCGTTCGTTAGGTGCGACAAGTCAGGTAAGTCTAAATTTGCGATAAATGGTAACTGACGATTAGGGTCCCTAAAATTCTGGGTCATGAGACCAACTCCAGGAGGAGGATATCCAGGATAATTAGGAATAGTGTTTGCGTTTGGGATATTGTATCCTCCTGGAAAACCAGGATTAACCGGAGCGTACTGGGGTTGTTGAGGTTGTTGATAAATGTACCCAGGATACGGTTGATACTGATAGACTGGTTGCTGCACAACAGGACCGAATTGGTACTGTCCCTGGTACGGTTGATAAGTAAATTGTGGTTGACTTGTGACAAATGTACTTGAACCAGGTTTTCCTACAAGCATCTGAACCGAAGTTTGAATCGTAGATCCAGACGGTGGTAAAGATGTTTGAGGAGTAGATACAGGAATAGTAGAAACCAGAGCTGTCGATACTCCAGAAGTAGGTGGGGTAGATTGAACAGATGTTGCGGCAGTTGTAGTAGTCGTTTGAGGCGGAGTACGAGGTGTACTAGGCCCAGGATGAGAAACTACCGAAGGTACAGAAGTTTGAATGTTAGACTAGATAGGTTGCTGGGGTATACCAGAAACTAAGGGTTGTCCAGTTTGAGATGACAACTGCACATTTGGTTGCAACACCTGTTGAGTTTGCGATGGATCCCACACCATGTTCATTCTGGGGTACTTACCCATAACAGGTTGAAAATATTGAGGACCATAACCAAGTTGAGGGTAGGATTGATAATTTAATGGTACATTTCCCGTTCCTTGAACATACGTTTGACCATAGGGTGGTTGGAAACCTTGGTTCGAGTACTGACCTTGGGGTTGATACCCTTGAGGCACATACTGATACTGGGGTTGACCTTGAGGTATAAATTGATACTGGGGTTGACCTTGGGGTACATATTGAGTCTGCGGTTGAACTTGAGGAACATACTGTACCGTAGGTTGTACTGTCCTTGAGGTTGCCCCCCAGGTGATAATTGAGGCTGCCCCCTAGGCGGGAACTGGCCACCTTGAGGTTGAGGATTGGGAATAGAATCTGACATCATGAGAATGTCTTCTACGCTCAACGGTTAGTACCATTTCTTCCAGTTAATAACTTTTGCTCAATGGGCTGAGGAGATGCTCCCAAAAACGTACCAGAGAGTGATTGATACCCAGAGGGAACAGAAGGACCGCCGTAAAAAAATGATTCAGGCGATTGAGTAAACACAGATGACTGTCTCGACATATTTAACTGAGGATAATAACCTCTAGGTGTTGGGTGATAAGGAGTGCGAGGTGGTGAAAAACTTAACCCTGGGTTTTCTAAGAAATTAGTTAAAGAAAGATACCAAGTAGCACTCCTAGGTGGACAGTAAAAAATTGATTCACGCTCCCTTAGCTCAATAATAGGTTGATTTTCAGGGATAGAGATGCCTACTTCTTCTTCTAGAGTAGCAAGTTCTTCAATAGCAACAAGTCCAGAAGGAAGATCTTGGGTAATTACTCTTTCTACCCTAGGTGAACCAGGACCACTAGAAGCTGGAGAAACAAACCCCGATGTCGGAGTAGCAGCAAATTCACTTTCAGGCTCAGATATTTCAAGTTCTTAACCTATATCACTAGTAGATGAAAAACTACCAGTCACTTCGGAAATAGACACTGATTGTGGATTATAATCTGCCACTGACGTTTGAGAATTAGGATGTATTATCAAAGAAGATTCTCCTTCTTCAGATGACCCAACTCTACTGTCTCTAGGAGTTACGAGGATTTTCAAGCCTTCAAGCTGGCTCGGGATTTCCTGAGGAGGTAGGCCCCGAAGTCTATGGGACTTCCTCAATAAATCTGCCACGATTAAAGACTCAGGAGGTTGGTCCCAATGGGACTGCCCTGGTAATTCAGCCACGGTTAAAACTTTTAACTACTTCACATGCAAACAAATTAAAATCTCTATGAAAACCACCTAAAGCCTCTAAAGAACCAAACAAATTTGAATCACACGCTTAAAGAATCTAGGAGATAAAACACACACAAACAGTAACTTTCCGTACTAAAAACACTAGTTGGTGATGAAATACAACCTCGTAGAGTTCAATACAGAAATAGCAGTTGGAACAGTTACCCCGACAACCTGCTTAATGAATAGACTGGCACAAGTTCCTCCACTTAACCGTCTCGAGTGAAGAGAACCCCCCCAGAAAATCCAAGTGAGTCTAGCCGACGTCTGCTCCAGGTACAGTGGGATCTTCCCACCACCGTCACCTTATAAAGAATCCTAAAGAATATGGTCACTAAGGTTACCAACCGAAACAAATATACCTGGGGGAACAGTCTACGATGTGATACGCACGCAAGGGCAGAGTAGCAAGTCAATCCCCTTGAAGGCTCCTTGACATAATCCAAGGTTTACCAACAAGTGAGCCCAGGCTCCTCGACAATGGTTAATCCGAGGTTTACCGTTTGTAATACGTGAATATCTGGCGTCGTTCCCAATGAGGAAGGATTGATTCCCACACTGGTTCGGACACGATCTCGTGCTTCTCCTTTAAGAGAAGCTTTCCCAGAGCATAAATGCAACAATTGGATTTCTTCCCTACCACAAGATACAACTACTTTTTTGTTTTTACTGTCTTGGAGAGTTAATTACTCTCCTACTCCAAGACACTAGCCTAATTTAAGTTGGTGTATCAGAGCCCTAGAAATAAAAATGTTACTAGATGGATTTTACTTTAAGCGTTATTTTTATTGGTTTTTGTTTAAGTCAAAAGGTGCGGAGATGAAACTCGTGGTATGAAGACTCGACTCAAAATCACTAAAAATGCACCTAAGATGATTTAAACAATATTTTTCTCTTCGATGAACTTCTAACTAAGAAAGAGTTTGAGAATGCAAATACTTTGTTAACACAAATCTTTCTTAATAAACAAATTAAAAGAAGAGCTTTTATCTTTTCCAATGCACTCAAAACGAGACAACTAATGATTGCACCAAAATTTCCCTTTTCGTTTCAAAGCACTCAATCACTACAAAAAACAAACTTTTTCCAAAAGAGATTTTTGTATTTTTTATAAAACACTCAAAACTATGAAAATGACTAACTTTGAGATCTATAAACTATAAACTATGAAAATGACTAACTTTGAGATCTACAAACTATAAAAACCTATTTGAAGTCAAAGCCTACAAGATGTCTTTTTCAAGGATGTTTTACTTAGCTAGATGTAAGCTAAGGACCAATTTATGCAGAATCACAAATCAATCAAGAAAAACCAATTTTGTTTTCTTTTTGAAAATGAAAATCTAGACTTTCAAACACAAGCTTTTCGAAGTTTCCTAAAGAGAAAACTCAAAGCAAATTCCTCAACAAGGGGAGATTTCATAAATGGTCAGACTCATAAGAAGACTAGTAGACACCAAGGTGATCTCAGGTCCCTACAACTTCTAAACTCAGAGCCACAACACAACCAAAAGGAAAAACAAACCCAACAAGCAAAACTCCTAGGAATTTCACCTAAAACCCTAACACTAATGAAATCAACCTAAGGAAAGCTTCTGACAAGTTATATGCAGGTCTGGGCAGTGGATAACAATTTCTAAACAAAAACTAAACTGACTAACAGAAGAAAACTTAGATTTTTCAAAATTTTGACAGGGTCCGTAGGCCCACAGTTAACATAGGTGTGATCCTGCTCTGTGCTTAAAAGCAAAGGTGCAGATAAGTACGCATTGTGTCAAAAGGATAGGGTGCAGTCCTCTCCCAAAGTTATCAAAAACGAAAAATAACCCTAGATCTATAAACTCTACCCAATTTTACACACAACAAGCCAAAAACAGAAACAAAAACACAGTTTCTCAGGTCAAAGTAAAAACAAGGAAAACAATCAAATCCCCAGCGGAGTCGCCATTTTGTCACGCGGAATGAGTCGATCTTGTGGACAAGACAGACCTTCCTAGAATCTAAAGAAGACCTAATGACAAGAAAACCAATCAAACACTATCTTTCTCTAAATATGCTTTTACAAATAATGGCAAACAAGTGTTTTTAGGGCCTACCTTAGGTCCAATGCAAGTTTGTGGATGCCCTCGCTCCTTTGCTCCAAATGAGCTCCTTTGTCGCACGTCTGCAAACACAAACAAGGCAAACAAATTAAATAGCACCTGAAAAGCCAATATCATAAAACATATTTAACATGAAAGTCAAAGAGTCCATGAAACAAATAACATAAGATACTTGTTGAGAAAAATGATTTTGATTGTATTAATTCAAAAGAAGAAGAACTTTACAACATGTGCCTTGACGCTGTACAAGCTCCTCCTAGGGTCCAACAAGAAGTCTCCTCTACTTTGACAAGTTTCACTCTCTTCCCAATGAAGCCAAAAGGTATGTGATCTCTCCTCTCAAGCTTAACTAGGAAGTATTAATTTCATCAGCATTTACCCTAAAAAATGTTCAGCTTCTAACCTCTTTTGCAACCAGCCCAATGCCTGAATTTATAGTGCAATGGAGGGAGGTTACTAGGTCCTCCTTCAAAGGGATAAAGTCCTCCTTCAAAGGGATAGCTCCTCTCATCAAGGGATTAGCTCCTTCTCTTTTGGGATGCATGAACCACTTCAGAGCGAACAATCCATGTCAAAATTCCTTCTAGAATGTTCTAGAATTAACCCAAAGTGAGTTTTTTAAGATAAAACTTGCGCCTTTTGACTTTCATAGGGGTCCGTACCCACACCGTTAGGAACAGAGTGGACAGGTCCGTAGTCTTTGTAAATAGAAGGTGCGGGACTGCAGGTGACAATGAGAGAAAGTGCGGAACCAGAGTTACATTGATTTTTAATGTCTTTCTCTCATTTTCAAAGCTTGACTTGAAGAGATGAGGTCTGAGACTTGCTTAGGAGGACAGTACAAGTGATGATAGACCCATACTGACTACAAATAATCATGGTGACGATATTTTTGTGTAACACTCTTGAATCAAGGCGTGAATTTCTAGAGAACGAGCTTCGTCCTCTCATGTTGATTCCTCTTGCATTTCTTCCTCTACTGGCAGTCCCTTGCAATGCCCATGGACTGGTGTTCGATGATTCCGCAGCTATAGTGTTTACTACTATGGGAGCTCTTGTCCCCACATTTCTTGGGGTAAACCTGTTACCGTAAGGTGGCCTCAAGCTACTTCCTCTAAAGAAGTTTCGGGGAGTCTTTTGTGGAAATCCTGATTGGATAGGCCTTGTTGGCCCCATATCTTTTTTGATTCCCAGGTGCTCTTCTACATAACGACCACATTCGACTGCCTCGGCTACTAATGATGGTTTCCACATGCTTACCAAGGCTCTGATGCGAGGAATTAACCCAAATATGAAGCGTTCATCTTGACGTTCATCAGAGTCTAAGTAGTGAATGTATTTTACAAGCTCCATAAATCTTATCTCATACTCTTCCACCGTTTTATTTCCCCGAATTAATGTATGAAAGGCTCTGGCTTGCTGTTGTTGAAAGTATGGAGTTAAATACTTTGCATGGAACCTTTCCTCAAATAGTTCCCAACGAACATTATTCGATATAAGGTGCGGCTGCTTTTCCATATTTCCCCACCAAATCAAGGCACTTTCCTTTAGTTGAAACACGACAATTTTTGTTTTTGTCGAAGAAGAATATTCCCTTAGCCTAAAGCATCTGTTCATTCCTTCTAACTAGGCTTCAGTGCGTTCACCTGCTCGACCCCCCGAGAATTCCGGGAGTGTAATTTTCTGAAGTTCCCTAGAAATGTCTTCTTTCGATCTTCTGGGCTCAAAATTAGTTGGTTCCGCTGAACTGATGGCTACATGCTGAAATTCCTCTTTGGTTTTAGCCTTAGTTGATTCTTTTAATGTCTCTAATAAGGCTTCCAAAGAGTTCATTATCACAGTCAACTCCGGCGCTGGGGCGATTGATGTTCATAATGGTCTTGATGGTGATGATGGTGATGGGGATGATGATGGCGACGGTGGCAGCATTAATGGTGGTGATGCTGCCTGATCACGTCATCGTCGCTCATACGTCCTTACCATTGTAATGGTTCCTGAACACATAATAAAATTCTATCAAAATTTTGAGGTAGACAACCAAATTTAACGCATAATTTTCTTTTGCGACTTCACATTCATAAACGGGTATAGTTTTGCTATTTTTACCCGCTAGGCAGATCTTACTAGTACCGAGGTCAAGGAGGGTGGTCTCGCGACCTCCTTGTCCTAATGCAGGGTATTCTATCCTGATATGAATAATGCAGTGGTGTATGGTCATTAGCTCCTAAGGTAGATCACCTAAAATTTATTACTAAATAACATTCACAAATGAAGATGTTAAACGCCTTGTTATAATGAATATCGGAAACATACTCGTCACACCGCAATCTAGTTATTATTTTTTTAAGAAAAAGGAATACATATTTATATTTTTGAATATATTACTTAGATATGGATAAAACCTATAATATATATAAATGAAGGGTTGTTCTGGTTCCATATCAGTTTGACCTTTAGCCGGGAATTTTACCATAGACATATCACGATTAAAATCTAGAAGCAATACAGTTCAGCAGTATACCATAAATGTAGGTTGGGATCAAACTGAAGAGTAAATTCAGATCAATAGTCAAGTTGTAAAAATGTAGGTCAATGGCCTACATATTGCAATTGATCAGGTAGAAAAATTGGTTCTTTTAATGTTTCTACAGTATCCTACTTTGAAATTCAAGTGACCAAGGGCCCAATGCACTATTACCAAGTATAGATCCTAAATATTCTTGTCAATATGGAGTGGAGGATGCAATATTGAGAGGGTTTCATATAATGAGATATAGCACATAAAAGAGGTTTTTCATATAATGAAATATAACACATAAAAGAGGTTTTTCATATAATGAAAATTTGCAATCCGACTTTACTTCAAACATCCCAAGGACTTGCACATTATATATGCTTCACAGAATGATCCTAGATTTTTATAAGAGTGGTCAGACCTCAACCGATACAGCAGAAGAGAGACATGGAGCAACTATTATGTAACCCAATCACGTTAAGTTTGGAATTTTCTTAATGTAAAACAGAAGATCAATTTATTTATGAAGAATAAGGCAATGGCTAGTACATAACAAGATATTTTATCAGTAAGGACAATTTTCAAAAGCATCTAGGCATCAACAAAGCATATTTAGCAGCATTAAACAAAGCATATGGGCATCATACTGAAGACCAGCTGAAGGAGCTTGTAGTTCTGGGCACCTTTGCAAATCCTTATCACAACATCTAGGCTGTTGTTTTATTGATCTAATGCATTAAGACATCTCTAATTCTCTACAGCCTTTGAATAGTCAAGAAAATTCGTGGGAGGAGGTCGATGTTCTGAAACACTTCTTGATCCTTTTTTTATGGTTTTAGTGGAGCATTGTATGAGGTATGATGCTTATCTTTGATTTGTTTTTAAGGAGGTGAAATAGCTCTACAACTAAGAGGATGTTTTTTTTTGTCAGGGCTAAGTTTTTTTATTTAATTATTTTCTGAGTGCCACAATATGGAAGACGTTCATTCTGGAACATCAACAAGAGCAATGAAGATCAAACCCAAGAAATATGATTCGTCTTTTTCCAAGATTTGACAGTGCTCATGTTAATTCTTGTTTCTCATCAAACGAAAATATGTACCCAGAAATAATCTACTTCACGTTGCTGGTGGTTCAAATGTATAAATGGATGTAGCTACCTACTATTAGACTACTACCATTGAACTTTTGAGTTCAGGCCTACAACCTTGCAGATTTGATACATACGTTGTTGATTTGGAACACATGGAAGCGCCCAGATCAAACAAATCTTTTGCGTAGACTTGTAGCTAACAAATTAGTGCATACAAATGACTTCTTGCACATGGAAGAAGTGTATGCGATTGTAATATTTTTGTATAACATTGTGATTGATTTCAATTAATTAAGTATTGATATGTATGAAGAATGCATCCAACATCATGTGACCTCACCGCATGAAAATGTATATAGTGCACAGGACAAGGTTCGATGAAGCAGAGGATGTGGGCATATTCGATTTGGATAGACATAGTATTATTGATCAAGGACTGTATGTAAATTTGGATTGTTTTGACAGATACATAACAAATTTGTGCCAAAATCCTTGTAGACTTGATTCAAATCACCCCCTGTAGCAGATTCGTAAGGCATCATTCGATGGTCTTTGCTAAGGCTAAAAATCTCCTCTTCATTGTTTATAGTCCTAGTCTATGATCGAGCTGGAAGACATTGCAGAGACTGGATCTTACATCTGTAGCAAAACTGTCTCTAGTACCTTGATCATGCAAAAATTGAAAGTTTGTAAATTGAGTTTGATGCGGAAATAACAAGTGAATCCACCAAGGCTTTATGCTCCCTAGGAACAACTTATCTTTATAATCTTCAAGTATTATTGAATATTGAATAGCGTTCTATAACTTGTCCTGACGATGAACCACACTAGTTGGTTCGAAACGCGTCGACAAAGGTCAATTTTATGTGATTTACGCCGAAGCTACTCTTATAACTATGACAGATCACAAAAGTCTCAATTCTACAAGCGTTCTATTTATTGAAAGCAAACAACTCTTCTCCTACAGATAAACTATGCTTGTCCCATTCCAGTGATCACACTTCATTAAAAAAAATCCCAAATCGTAGGACTCGTTTCCATCTGTCCATTTCGTATCTAAGTCTCATCCAAATAGAATTGACCAACAAAAGAAAACAAACACAAAATATAAAATAACAATTAAACTAAAAACAATTACAAATAAAATTTAGAAAGGAAATATATTGTAATTATAATTTATCCTAAATATAAATAAATGAAAGATGTAACTTTAAAAGCGAAGAAGATATGCCATACCCATATTTGTAAATTTAATCTGTTTTTAGATCAAATAAATCCCGTACACGTCCAAAATAGAATGATCACATGAAAGAGTAAAAGCTCCGATATGAAATTTAATTAAAAAACTATGAATTCAATTTAATTTAAAAGCTCCGATATATTTTTTTTAAATGTAAATTTTGTCCAAATATTGTAAAATTAATCTGTAAGAAATCTCAAGAACGACGGCAACCTCGGCGCTGTCTATGGTTTGCATACTATTTGTATTTTCCCTATTTTCACTGTAAAATTTCGAGAAACAACAACAATATTGGCTAGGGCAACTTATGGTTCCGTATTATCTATACTTTTCTATTTTCTACCGCTAAAATTAACGTTGAGACATTCATATTAATTCTGGCAATGGATAACTGTATAGTCCATACCTACAGCTACGCGGAGCTGAGGTTGAGGTTGTACCCACTACTGGTGAATGTTTACACATCTAATAAATAAATATTGTGTATCTTGTTCGTCTTTGTTTTTCTCCAAAGCGCTTCTTCGAATAGCTTTCCCTTTATTGAACGGTCCAATGATTTTTTTTCTCTTGGAGATAAACTCTTCCCATACATGACAATGGGAAAACCCTCTGGGTCGTACATATCCAATGTATTATCAGCACAGAGGAATGCGCAGAAAGACAAGAATAACGAGAACCCTGGTTTTTAGTATGATTCAATTTTTTAACTACGTTGCAGAATTTGACAGAGCAAATATATACATATATTTTCGGTTGTGTAGGGCCTGTGAGGTCCCGAAGGGTTTGAATGATAGCTCTGATACCATGTGTAATAATCAAAGCTGAAAAACATGAACCGTAAAAATTTTGATTTTGTACTTACCTGGACTGTTATCTGATCCGGTGAAGTTAACGATGCTGCTACTGCTCTGCTCTAATTAACGGGAGACCAATTCCACCTAGCCAGATTGAGTAGAGACTAGCTGCTAAATCCAGTAAGCTTCTCACAAAAGCTCACTGTTCCCCGTGCCCAAAACCTCAGACGGATTAAAGCTCTTCCAATGGCAGACCTCTCTCACTGCTGAATTCCTCCTCCTGGTTTCTAACTTCGTTGTTCAAGCCCCCTCTTCTCAGTTCAGATCTCTGGTTTTTAATTGCGGGCTTGGCGGTGGCCGCCCTCCTACCTGCAGCCACCGCCTTCCCTCCTCCCGACATGCCTTCCATGCATTTTGCGACCCTCATATATTTTCCCTCTGCTGTCTTATGTATTTTCTTATATATCCCGTTTGGTTTATGCGTCCCCCTTTTATATACGGGTGCTTTATTTTTTTGTTTTTATTTTTTATAAAAAGATTAACTTTATATATTTATTATAAAGTTTAATTCATATTTGTTTTAAATTTTATCATATCTTTTTTAGTATAAAGTTTAAAACTTTATATTAGTTGATTAGTTTAGATGGGTCGTTACAATTTGCAATATCTCTTTTCACTTGCTGGACTATTTCTTAATCTTTAACTGATACTCTAACAGAATCGATAGAATCTTTAGAAAAGAAGTCAGAGGATGTGAGCTCCTAGCAAGATGCAAAACTAATTCATCAATCATATTGAATTATACTTGATTTCTCTGTTTTCTTGTCTTGATGAGCCACGAATTTTGATAAGTTAGTGTTCTTGTATCGCTGAAATTCAATAAGGTTTGTCATCTTGCTACTGTAGGGAGAAAATGCCACTTTTATATCCTCAATATGGCGTGTGCTCCTCTGATCTTGAAGCAAGTCTAGAATTTCATAATAGATAGTGCCTATGACCTCCATTGTTTTTATAACCTTCATGTTGAACCAATTCCCAATGCCAATGAAAGTACTCGGTGACTTCTAGGCATACCATTGATGGATCAAATGAGGTCATATCACTGAGGTGGAATCCAATATTGGAGGCCCAATTCACTTGGAAAGAAGGGTTAAATCCAAACCACTGGACCTTAGCAGACTACTAAGATGAGAAAAGTAATATTAAATCTAAAAATCAAACTGGGTTGTCATTCCTTTAGTGCTTGCAGATATCAAACATAAGTAAATAGAAAATCCCACCTTCACTGCTCAGAGCCATCGTTTCATTTAATTATTCGTTCCTCCCCCACACACGTAGGAATGAAAGATAAGGTCTCGCTAAATTTATTGCCCATCTGATGAACTCAAAAGTGATACACCATTTTTCCATAATCCCATTAGCATTCATATCCTATGGTTTGTAGAAATTAATATCATGGGAGGTAAGAGTTTGATAGGAACCCCCACCATTTATACTTAGCATTCTAACACTTATTTTCACAATCTCCTTTTCTATGGTATTATTCAAGCTATCGCAGGCCCTCAAAACCTGGTATTATTCTATAAACATAAAACTGTTTGAGATCCCTTAACCTCATGTTAACAATATGGATTAACTTGGGTTTCACATCTCTTCATAATTATGATTGAGGAGTCTCCAATTACAATTAATTTATGATTCCCCTTGATCAAATATTTTCTAGACCTTGATAATATATTAAAATGTCATCACTTCTGCTTGGTTGTTGGTGGATTCTCCTAACTCCCAAGAAAACCTTGCTTGGAAATTTTGTTCGAGGAAAGATACTAACAAAGAGTTGTGATATTCAGGTATTAGAAGTTGGAAAAATTCCCCCCTCAATTAGATAGTATGATAATCTTGAACAGTTAACTTATTACTTCTCACTGAAAGAATTTCATCAGCATGTGATGTTTGTAAAATTGGTGAATTCTCTGATGACATCTCACAGTTCAAGCATTTTACAAAAGCAGATTGAAAACGCTCTAACCTCTGCTGCATGCTTTGCATTTTTGAAAACATTCCAACCTCTGCTGCCTACTCTGCATTTTATGAGACATATATATAACTTGTCAGGCTGATTCAATGGTGAATTTTATTCACAATGCAGATCTTCGTGAAGATAAGCGTTATTTGGCCGACAATCTGGGTACTACACCAATAACAACTGCACAGGTATGTTTGTTTCATTTTTCTTACTCTCGATATTAGATTGTTAGGTTGTTAATAATAAGGGCAATTCTAGTTTAGGTGAAGTTGCTTAAATGTTCCCATGTTTGGGATTTTAACTTGCACAAATTTTGAATTTAGATGATGGACATGCTTAATAAAACTACATTTACACCCTACATGCTCCACGAAAAGATATGAAGGTCTATGTTTATCTTCAGGGTGACGAGTTGAGGAAACAGGTCGGTGCTGCTGCTTACATAGAGTGCAGCTCAAAGACTCAACATGTATACCATCTGATATGTGCCATGTTCATATTTGCCTTATGCCATGAAGTGTTGTCATCTAATTTATGTTTATCTTATCCAGTTTAATACTCTTAAATAGTGGTTGCCTGGTAGCTTCAAAATGTGTGCATTTTGTGCAAAGAAGTGACCTTTTTCTCAGTAAAAGATGCAACGTAAATATAAAGCTTTATACTGTAAATCCTGATAAACTGAGTTGGTAACAACTTCCTTACAATGTGTAGTAAGACCTGGATTTAGAAGAAAACATGCTCACTAAGGGCATAGTCTAACTAAAAGTTGAAAGCTAGGGCTACATTATCATTTGCAATATCTCTTTTCACTTGCTGGACTATTTCTTTATCTTTAACTGCTACTCTAACATAATCGATAGAATCTTTGGAAGAGAAGTCAGAGGATGTGAGCTCCTAGCAAGACGTAAAACTAATTCATCAATCATATTGAATTATACTTGATTTATCTATTTTCTTGTCTTGATAAGCCACGAATTTTGATAAGTTACTGTTCTTGTATCCCTGAAATTCAATAGGGCTTGTCATCTTGCTACTGTAGTGAGAAAGTGCCACTTTTATATCGTCAATATGGCATGTGATCCTCTGATCTTGAAGCAAATTTCATAATAGATAGTGCCTATGATCTCCATTGTTTTTATAACCTTCATGTTGAACCAATTCCCCATGCCAATGAAAGTACTCGGTGACTTCTAGGCATACCATTGATGGATCAAATGAGGTCATATCACTAAGGTGGAATCCAATATTGGAGGGCCAGTTCACTTGGAAAGACGGGTTAAATCCAAACCATTGGACCTTACCAGACTACTGAGCTGAGGAAAGTAATATTAAATCTAAAAATCAAACTGAGTTGTCATTCCTTTAGTGCCTGCAAATATCAAACATAAGTAAATATAAAATCCCAGCTTCACTGCTCGGAGCCATCGTTTCATTTAATTATTCATTCCTCCCCCACACACGTAGGAATGAAAGATAAGGTCTGGCTAAATTTACTGCTCATCTGATGAACTCAAAAGTGACACACCATTTTTCCATAATCTCATTAGCATTAATATCCTATGGTTTGTAGAACTTAATATCATGGGAGGTAAGAGTTTGATAGGAACCCCCACCATTTATACTCAGCATTCCAACACTTATTTTCACAATCTCCTTTTCTATGGTATTATTCAGGCTATCGCAGGCCCTCAAAACCTGGTATTATTCTATAAACATAAAATTGTTTGAGATCCCTTAACCTCCTATTAACAATTTGGATTAACTTGGGTTTCACATCTCTTCCTAATTATGATTGAGGAGTATCCAATTACAATTAATTTCTGATTCCCCTTGATTAGATATTTTCTAGACCTTGATAATATATTAGAATGTCATCACTTCTGCTTGGTTGTTGGTGGATTCTCCTAACTCCCAAGAAAACCTTGCTTGGAAATTTTGTTCGAGGAAAGATACTAACAAAGAGTTGTGATATTCAGGTATTAGAAGTTGGAAAAAAGACCAGTGGTTCAGTTTTGGGTGATCTAAAAAAATTGCTTCTCTAAAGGAAACCAATCCTATGAAACAAAGAGAGTGCAAGAGACCAAATGGTATGATGATCATTACAACAATTCATCTTTCCACAAAACAGACCCTAAGTTTCTGGTTCCATGTTAATCGCTCTAACATGATAATTCATGACATCATATGCTAATTTATTTTCTTCTGCTTAATTTATATTTATGAGTTGAATTTCAATGGCGATGGCAGGGAGGAATGCAGAGCTGATGCGTAGCTCTGTGGAGTGTCTGAATTAGTCCCAAAGAAACGCTCATCCCCTTTATGAAATCCTTTGAGAAGAAAAATAAGTCAATAAACAACGAGTAATTTATGATGCATAACATGACTACAAAGCTCGGTGCTCCTCTAACTGTTTCATGTTTTTAATTTTCAATTTATCCCTTGAGTTTCTATCACTTAGGTCAAGGCTTGTATCTTTTTCAGGCCTCTTCCTTGCCAGTGAATTGGAACCCCACATAGGTATATCCTGTGGCGATCTCGATTCTCTACTTCATCCCCTGTAGATATGAAATGGAAGTATGATTTTTCTTAGAAGTACTGAAGATCATAAGCTTAGTCTTGTTAATGTTTACAATGATAAGTCTATGTTTGGTATTGAAGATCATAAACTTAGTCTTGTTAGGGTTCACTGTCATAATCTATTTTTGGTATTGAAGATTGTAACCTTAGTCTTGTTAAGGTTCAATGTGTACAAAATGAGTGTCTTATCAGTGTTACAAACTATCAGTCACTCCAAAAACTGATATATTATCAAACAAATGTTCACCTTCAGAACAACGTAATTTATCAGTAGTTTACATTTTCCAATTAGAAATTTCTTCACTGTGGTCAGCCCACCCTCCAACAAAGTGTAAAAAAATCCAGCTAAAGATGAAAATTATGAAAACCCTGTTCAGAAAACAAAAATTCCTAATGGCCTGGGTTCCACATCATATACAAGTGTGTTCCATTTGGGTTTTGGTCCTGATGGCTTGTCTATATTTGTGGTATCTGTTTCACTTTCCACTACCAC
>APFE031311998.1:0-20156 GCA_000404065.3 Pinus taeda | reverse complement strand
AATATAGATCTCTGTTCTTCGATAGTAGTATGCTGCTTTGATTCCACAGGTGCTCTTTGAAGCTGGGCAGATGAAGAGAAGTGGTCAAGATCTATCAGGAAGGAGGGGAATCAAGCAAGGAAACCAAGTGCAAGACTAAGGTTGGTCTCCTTTGTTCCACTCTTATCTATTTTCATAAAGGAAAGCGAAAGTAGACTTTACTTGTTTGTTTCTAAGATAGCTACCAGTCTTAGTGGGAATAGCAGCTCTGAGTGGACACTATTCCCGGTAACACACACATAAAGCGAAAACCTCATCCAATTCTCTGATCCAAAATGGTAATCGCAATCGGCAAATTGGAGGATGCAAGTGCCAAAGGTATAATAAAATAGACCCCATCAACTCCTCTAATGCGATAAAGCAAATCGCAATCGAAAAATCGGCAGTATCAATGATAAGCAGACATATGAAAAATCCTAATCAATTCTTCCGATGCGATAAAGCTAATCGCAATCAGCAATCAGCACTCGTCGGAGTTACATGATAAAGATAAGAAAGACCTAGCCGAACCCCGACTGCGATCTATTAATTAGGCACACATCTCGAAAGGTAAAAATACATTTAAAAATAAACTTTGCATGCATTATATTGTATCACCTTTCGGTGATCGGAGATATTTAAGGCAAGCTTTAAAAGCCTTCCCTTCATCACTCTCGATCGCCGATTTGTGATTTATCGCCAATCGCCGATCAATAAAATCTAAGGCACGCTTCAAACAATAATTCGGTGAATAAAACAATGTGGTGGGCATTTATGATGTTATTTACCATGATTGATAGTTTAAACAACTATTCAATATTGCAGTTAAGGATGGATCTTTCAAAGGATTTCATCCATGGTAATTCATAACTATATTTTATTTATGCCAATCAACATAATTCTATTCATTATCATATTGGCTTGCAACAGTATTTTCTCTGTATCACTATTTGCAACTGTTTGCACAGAATTCCTCTGAATCCAGAGATTTAGAGAAAATGGGAAAGAAATCAAAGAAATCCGTAGCAGCAGCTCCTACAGCAGCAGCTCAGTGAGCCAAAGATCCTAGACCAAGCAATCAATATCAGATACGACGTGCCTCGGTCTAGGAAACACTAGCTGGGAGAGCATTTACAATCTAATAGAAGCAGAGGAGCCTAAGGAATTATCAGAGGAAGCCACAACTAACTCAAGTAACAAATCGGAAGGAACTCTTAAAGAGTTAGCTTGTTCCTATCTTCACAGGATAGCAGCACGAGAAAAAATCCTGCCATATACTGACGTAGTGAGATGGGTGGTAGAGGAAATTCTAGTCTCAGACAGAACATTTTTCACAGCTGACGGGAGGATATTCGGCTCATTACGGCCAAAAGATCTCAGGAAAATGTATCACTTACCTCAACCTGAGAAGCGATACAACAAGGCGTTCCTAGAAGCATTTGCAAAGGAAAACGACTTAGAGTCAACACCGATAAAGCAATCGAGACATTTCCCCGAAAAGTACAAGCATAAGTCATCGGGTAAGTACTCTGTTAACTCTTTGGCTTCCCCTTATTGTTATGCCGGGGCTATGATGTGTAGGATGTGGGGAATACATGATTCTGCTAAATTCACCATAGAAATGGTCCCCCTAATGGAAGCTGCAATAAATGGCTATGTGATGGATTGGGCAAATATTTTTTCCGATAAATTAGCTACAACAATTCTTGAATACAAAACAACTGCATGTAAAACTACCAGGACCATTCCCCCATTCTATTACAGTGCTTATATTATGGATACTGTTTTCTTTAATTCTGAATATCCGATACTCGGATGGAGATGAACTCCCCAAGACCCTAAGCGAATCCATATTTATCATCAACTGTTATGGAAGGCTCACTACAAAAATCATTTATATAAAATTTGCAATGGTTTTAGTTTGCCTGTGTATTATTTTATTTTCAATAAGCCTACCCCCAAGATTTCTGAGGAAGTAGGGATTGAATTGACAACAATAAGAAATTGGTTCGGGGAGGAGAAATATACTTATATAAGGCTTTTTGGTAGCCTTACCAAACCCCATGTTCTTCCCTTGTATGTGCCTGATAAATTATTAGCTCAGGAACTGGATTATCAAATAACAGTAGAAGGGACATCAAAAACCCTTAGAAATTATAAGAAACAAGTATGGCCTATATTCCGTTTACGATGCAGTGTTTTCACTCTTCATGATTACAAACACGCATAAAAGGAGGCAGAAAAAATACAAATGCTGAATCTTGCCACAATTCCCAACAGGCAATATGATCCAAGAAAAGTTGCCTATAATGCCCTTGAACAAGCCAAACTTGCAAAATTCGATCATTAAAAGGATGACTTCGATGATCTATTCTCCTCAGCTGAATCATTATTTCATGTTAAAGCACTGGCCAGGATCAGGTATCAAGATGAAGGGTTGGAAACGTTTAATATGCTTAGAGACCAGAGGTTGCAAAATCCGCCTCTAGACCTATTAGCCACCACCCCTATAGTCTAGTCAAGCAAAACTGAACAAAAAATTGTTGACAAAGCTCCTACAGTGGAAAATGTACATGAGAAAGAAAAAACGCCAGAACAGGAGAAAGAACAGGGAAAAGGCAGTGAACACATTGATACAGACATTCATATTGATCCCAAACTACTCAAATAATGGCAACAATTTGACTCAATCATAAGAAATACTGAAAGTATACAAGGATTTAGCACGCCTGAAGTAACAACTGATCATAAGACAACAACTAATATGGTTCCGACTCAAGGAACCAACAACCCACCCATGAATCAAAAGGATGTAGAGATAGTTCCAAAAGATCCATCAGATGAAATTGTCCTGCATGTGGAAGAAATACCACCCTTGGATGTCTCCTACAGCCCTAAGCATAGGGCTGTAATAAAGGGATAGAGGAAAAAGATAAAACTTGATCAATCTTCTCTTTTACCTACACAGATGGAGATAACTAATGTGGTGTGGAGAGAGGAAGTCAACCCTTCCGAAGATCTTACGAAGCTCTCTCAATATGATAGGGCATATACAATGGCTACTATGGATAAGGCATCGGAAGTCAGCAACTTGCTTAAAGAAAAGGATCAAGCGGTCATCTCATTAGAGACACAGGTACAGGCAAAACAACAAAGAATAGAACAGTTAGGGTAGGAGTTAGCAGTATATAAGCAATCGAATGGGCAATTAAATGAACAATTGCTAAAAACGAAACAGAGGATAGACCAACATGCAGTGCAGAAGCAGAAAGAGCTCTCTCAGGCATTAAACAAACTGAAGACAATGAATGAACAATTGAGCAAATCCAAAGATGAACAGATCGCCCAATTGTCATTACAAATAGAAAGGTTCAAAGAATTTCCTAAAGTAGAGGAATTCAAATCAGAGGCTCTCCAAATCAATAAGGCACTATCTACTCAGTTGGGCTTGTTATGTAATAATATTTCTCTTGTTCCTCCTTTCTGTGAAATTTCCTCTTCTATGATTGATAAATCGATTGATGACAGACAAAAGTTGGAATAGGTAGATGAAACATTAACAAAGTTTCTTTCTTGGCAAGAAACCAAGGAAGGACAAGAAGCAAATCTGCCTCGAATTCTGGAATCACACAAGGAAATCTTGTTCCTTGAGTGGCAAACCCAATTGATGAAGGTAGAAAGGGAAACATCGAGATGTAGATCAATGACTGGTAATTTAGTGGAGTTAATCAATGATACTCTGTATTTGTCAAATTTAATTTCAGAATGTACTCTAGGGAAATTTCCATCAGTCAAAGAATTGGAGCAGACATGCAAGTAGGAGCTTGAAAAGAGGCAAAGATTAATTGCGGGCAACCAAACATTGACATGGGAAACCTTTTGGTTCTTCCTTGTGAAACCATACAGTCAAAGGACAACAATCAAATGCTTGACCGATGCAATCGGTTACATGATTCCTGAAATTACTGATGCCACCTATACTGCCCAGCTTCATTCACGTATGAGTCATCCTCTAGGATTGCAACCGATGCTCGCCATATGCCAGCTCAAGCGAAAAGATAATTAGCCGAAACAATGAACCATCCTTACTGACTGCAAGAATATCTGTTTCGGGGAGATTTTCATGTATTTGTGATTTGGTTACTACCACCTCACAACATTTTTATTTCATAGTTAGTTAGCTTAGATAGTATTTATAAACCCTTTCATGTCTTTAGAAAGGGTCCTGAAAACTTTGTATTAACTCTTGGATTGGGAGTTGCACTATTGTGCTTCCAATATATATATTTTTATGAAATTGGACCTGTATTCTGAGCTTTTAATGAAGATTACTTTTGTCTGATATGCACTACTGCTTCCTATAAGAGTATTTCTAAGTTAGAGAGTGGGATTCAAATGCAAATTCATGTTGGAAGGATTCGAACACATATGGTACTATTATCTATGTTTTGTTTCATTCTTTTATGTGAACTAGCATTCATTCATTTTTGCTATTATTGATGTATGCATAAAGTTATTACAACAATCTCTTTTACTTATCACTATTGAATGTTCAAGAATTGTTATCTTTCATCTATATATGCGTCAATGATATATAAGATTAGTGCAATAATGTTTTAATTATTTCTTTGTTCAACTACTTGAACAAATTAATTATCATATGAATGAATATTCTTGTTTAGAAGTAAAGTCATCTACATGCTTTCTTTTCAATAAGAACCATTAAGAGTGGCACTAAGACAGAGATTTCCCGGGATAGATTAGGTAATTACGTTATTGAATTTTAGAATAAATCATCCATCATTCCCATTAGAAATTAGAAAACCAATCACTTATCACCCTATTTACAAATCATTGGGAAATTAGTCCCATTATATCCATTCGGAGCCACCACACCAAACAGAAAAGGAGCTACCTTTAAGGTTCGGACCGGGTGGTTTTCCCCGATGTTGATGCAACGATTTTCGAGGCATCAACATTTTTGGCACTAAAAGGAGGGCATGAACTATGAATGGTGAGAAAACCCAAATCTACAACCCATTCCAAGAGTAAATCTCCCTCAACCTCACCTCCCACTTCTCCCTTGCAAACTAGAACTCCAGTTTCCAAGCAATAAGTAGGGGAGACAACAACCGCTACTCAATCCCAAAATATCACAGAACGATTAACTCCAGAGTCTCCTGAAGTTCAGTCTCTCATCCATAAAATTCAAATATTCTCAATATCCCCGCAAAAATCTAAGGTATCTCAAGGCCGTGTAACTTCGCAATTCATTCCTTCTCATCCTCTCACTGGACTTTAGAGTGAAAAGCTTGGTATCGAACCTACTGAGTTACCTCTACCTAAAAGGAAACGGGAAAGGAAAACAAATAAAGGGTCTGATAGTGAGACTTTATCATCATCATCATCCATTTCATCTTCTCCAGTGTGAATTCAACCATCCAATCCCCCACTCCATATTGTTATTCAATAAGGCATTGGAACTTCAACATCTGTTTCTCAACCTCCTCAAACTTCAATATCTGCTCCTTCTCAATCATCTAGGACTTTATCGACACTGTCATCTAGTACTAGTTTGACAATGGCACAGAATCCATGGAATAATCCTAGTGCAGTCATGATGCCTGCACCATTAAACCCATTGCCAGCACATCTTGAAAAATGGTTGCCGAAATTTAATCCAGATGCAGGCATACAATCCGATGAGCATATTAACAACTTTATGTTGGCAGTTAACTTAAAAGGAGTTACAGAGGAAGATGTCGTTGTTAGGCTTTTCCCTTATACCTTACAAGGATCAACTGGGTCTTGATATTTTTCCTTGCCATCAGGATCCATTACTAGTTGGAACATTTTTCAAGAACAGTTCTTGACTAAATACGGTGATGACAGATCTCTAGTGACGTTAATCAACAATCTTTTGAATCTTAGGATAAAGTCTAAAGAACCTATAAAAGAGTTCAATTCACAGTTTAATAAAATCTTGAATAAGATTCCAACTACCTCTAAACCCAGTGAGCAAATCAGAAGCGAATGATATATAACAACTTTACCTTCAAATATAGCTATCTTTGTGGATAGAGATACAAAACCAACTCTAGCAGAAAAAATGAAAGAGGCACTTGCTGTAGAGAAACACATCATTGCTTTAGAAAAGAAGGTTGCTCTTGAAGAAAGAAAATAAAAAAAGGTCTCCTTCAAAGATGATTCCAAGAAGAAAGTAGCTAAAGATCCCTATGATATGTAAGGTCTCCAAAAAGTTCTCAAAACTATGTCAAATGAAATGATAGAAATCAAGAAGCAAGTAGATGAGAATTCAACAAAAAGGCCATTTAGAAACTTTAAGAAACCTGAATCAAAGCTACCAAATGCTATATCCAATGCAGACTCAAATCCAGAAGAGGAAGAATAAGAAGAAACTATCTCATCATCCGAAGAAACTGAAGAAGAGGTAACTGTAGAATTTCATGGGATGTGGGACTTTATCTTACCTAATTCTGATACAAAAAATTAACAAGAATCTTTCCCTGTAACTACTAGGAGTAAGGGTACTCCTGAACTTGTTCAAATAACTCAGAAGAAAAGGAATATAAGTACTTCTACTAAAGAAAAAGTTCCCACAAAGAAATCCACAACGATACCTTCTCAAAATCAGCCATCAGCTTCAAATCCACCTTCAACATCTAAAACACTAGTAGTCACAGAGTCTATGGATTACAACATTATTGAAGACATGAAGAAAACAAAGGCAAATATCACTATGTTTGAGCTTAGTAAACTCAAACATCAACAA
Source organism: Pinus taeda (assembly GCA_000404065.3). Lineage (NCBI taxonomy): Eukaryota > Viridiplantae > Streptophyta > Pinopsida > Pinales > Pinaceae > Pinus > Pinus taeda. The sequence continues at coordinate 13,345 of APFE031311998.1, read as the reverse complement.
AAATTGTTGCTTAAGGAATTAGATGATGTACCTTCTTCCCCTCTTCCAAATGTTGTTCTATCCAAAGCTGCCAATGAAACAGGTAAACCACCTTCTGGAAGGGTAGATGCTAATGATGCTGTTTTAATCAGAGATAGATCAAATTCCCATACTCCTCATTTTCTCTTGACCTATGAAATATATAATAGAAATCTGCACAATTGCTTGATAGACTCAGGGGCTTCTTCGAATATAACTCCAGCCTCAGTTTGTTCTAAACTGAATATTGTACCCCAAAAGTCTGCAGTACATATTGTCCAGTTGGATAGAACTAAAGTTCAAGTTTTAGGAGAAATCAATTTAGTTACCATCAGGTTATCAGCTGACCCAAGATTTGTTCAGAGAATTGATATCTTAATTGCTGATATCCCTGAGTTCTATGGCTTGATTTTAAGTAGAGACTAGTCTGCAAAACTTCATGGTTATATTTCCACCGATTGGTCACACATGTGGCTTCCTTATAAAGGAAATCCAAATCAGATCAAAATTGATCGAGAGAAACATATGACTCATACTGTTATTGAGTTTGAACAAGAAAACTAGCCAATATCATTTAACAACAATATTCTAGGTAACTACTCATCCAAATCATTCTTTGGAAATTTTACTGCTCAAACATCACCTTTCTCAGTAAATAGTTTCACATCTCAAATTGAATTTTTTTCCCAAATAGATACTTCAAGGTGTGTTAAAATTGCTGAGGAATCTATAAACAAAACTGTAGATAAACCTTTGTGTTGGTCATTATATTTTGATGGTTCTAAATCTAATGAAGGTGCAGGAGCAGGATGTATTTTAGTTAGTCCTGAGGGAGAAAAGACCATGTTATCGTTTAGATTACAATTTGAATGCACAAACAATATTGCTGAATATGAAGCCTTGATTCAAGGACTTTATAAAGCCATCGGTCTTAAAGTTCAATATTTGAAAGTGTTCAATGACTCTGAAATTGTTATAAGACAAGTTAGAAACACTATACATTGTCTTTCTAGTCACCTTAAACATTATCAATATTTGGTACAAGACCTTGTGTCTCATTTTTTAGCATTCAATATTTCTCCCATCCCCAGATCCCAGAATGTAGTAGCAAATTTACTAGCCAATGTTGCTTCTAAGCTCCTTCCATCTGAAGATTACAGTCCCGATAGATTTTCAGTAGAGTTAATTTTTAGACCATCAATTCCTGATAATGTCACTAATTGGTGAGTGTTCAATCATGATGATGACATTTTAAATTTATTAACTTCTGATAAGTCCTATGATAATCAAATTATTGATGAAAGTGAACATGATCTTCAAATGAAGGAAAAACTTGAAGAAAACTCAATACCCAAACCAATGGTCAAACTTGAGGATCTTTATGACATTAAAGATAGGTTTAAATAGGTTACTAATTCAAAGCTTCAAAGTTCCACTTTTAGATTTGAATTAATAAACCTTGGTACTGAGAAGAATCCACAAACATCAATTTAGGATTAGGACTTACACTAGAAGAAAGAATTGCATTTATCAGATTATTGCACAAATATAAAAATGTCTTCGCTTGGAAATATAATGACTTGAAAACGTATGATACATCTATCATATAACATACAATTCCGATGATATCTGAAGAAAAACCAGTACAAGAGAAATTAAGGAAGATTCATCCTAACTTAGAGAGTCAAATAAAAGTTGAATTAAACAAACTCTTGAAAGCTAAGATAATTTTTCCTGTTAGACATTCAAATTGGGTGTCCAACATGGTCCCAGTAAGGAAGAAAAATGGTGACATTAGAATTTGTAATGATTTTAGAAATATTAATAAAGCAAGTCAAAAGGATAACTTCCCTTTATCTACTATGGAGCAAACTCTCCATTCAGTAGTTGGTTCTGAATTAATGTCCTTCTTAGATGGTTTTTCAGGGTATAATCAAATCTTGGTCCACCCTGATGACAAACTTAAGACTACCTTTAGAACCAAGTGGGGAACTTACGCCTATCAAAAAATGCCTTTTGGATTAATCAATGTTGGAGCTACATTTCAAAGAGCAATGGACATCGCATTCAAAGGACTAATGAACATATCAGTAGTTGTCTATTTGGATGATATTACTATGTTCTCTAAAAAAAGATCAAATCACTTACATGATTTGAGACAAATCTTTAAACGCTGCAAAAGGTATGGTATTTCACTCAATCCAAAGAAGTCATCTTTTTCTCTTGATCAAGGTAAGCTCTTGGGTTTCATTGTCTCAAAGGATGGTATTTATATTGATCTAGATAGAATCAAAGAGATTTTTGATATTCCATTTCCACATAATAAAAAATCAATGCAATCATTTTTAGGTTAAATTAATTTTGTAACAAGATTTGTTCCAGATTTCTCATAGATTGTTTTTCCATTACAAGCCATGATCAAGAAAAATTCAGTGTTTAAATGAGGGCCTATAGAAAAAGAGGCATTTTATTCCATGAAACAATCAATCATAAATTCCCCTGCTTTAAGCACTCCTAATTTTTCAAATCATTTCATTTTATATACTCTTGCATCTGATTGATCTTACGCAGCAGTGCTGACACAAACCAACGATCAAAATTTGGAAGCGCCAATTTCATTTTATAGTTCAAACCTTCAAGGTGCTGAACTCAATTACTCTGAAGTTGAAAAACAAGCCTTTGCTATATATAAAGCCATTAAACATTTCAGACCCTTTCTCTTAAAGGCTCACACAAAATTTATAGTCTCTTTTTCAGCAGTAAGACAGTTACTAGTTCAAAGGGAATTGGGAGAAAAAAGGGAAAATTGGGTAACAACATTACAAGAATACGACTTGGAAATTAAACCAACAAAGATTGTTAAAGGCCAAGGTTTTTGCAGGTTGTTGGCAGGAGCTTCCAATATTCAGGAACATGAAGGTACAAACAATACTGAAGAAATCAAGCAGATAAGTACCACTAATCCTAAATCCCAATATGCAGATTTGATATTCTATTTGAAAAATGGATATGCTCCTTCTAAGATTTCCTATAAAAACAAGCAAGCCATAAGACTAAAAGCAAAAAACTTCATGATTGTTGATGATGTGTTGTTTAGATGGAATTATGATCCAATTTTGTTAAGATGCTTAGAAAAACCTGAAGCACAAAAGGTCTTGTAGGAACTACACGATGGTCTGACAGGAGGACATTTTGGCGCTGATACAACAACCCACAAAATCATTCATGTTGGATATTACTGGCCCACCTTGTTCAGAGATACTCATGAATATGTAAGGAAATGCCAAATATGTCAAACTACCAGTGGAAGACAAAGGAAGCCAACTTTTCCTTTGCAACTAGTCAACATTGAACAACCCTTTGAATAATGGGGATTGGACACCATTGGAGAAATAACTCCACATTCATCCAAATAGCATAGGTATATCCTTATAGCTACCGATTACTTTAATAAGTGGGTTGAAGCAATTCCTTTGAAGACAACAAACTCTGTGGCAATCATTGAATTCATAGATCAGTTCATTATTACCAGGTTTGGTGTTCCATACGCTCTTATTTTTGATAATGCATCTTACTTCTCTGGTAATTCTATACTTGAATTTGCTATCAAAAGAGGATTTAAATTGAAATATTCTACAAACTACTACCCTCAGGGTAATGGTTTAGCAAAATCTACCAATAAGAATCTTGTCAAAATCATTAAGAGAACTATTGAGCTAAATCATAAAAACTGGCATAAGTCTTTGATCTTTGCACTATGGGCAGACCATATGACATAGAAGGCCTCAATAGGAACTTCTCCATTTAATCTAGTGTATGGAAAGGAAGTTGTCATACCATCAAACTTAGTACTTCCATCACTAGCTTTAGTGCAGTTTATAGAAGAAAGTCCCTCATCTTCTATTCAATTAAGACATGACCAGATCTTGAAACTAGAAGAAGAAAGGGAGAAAGCTCGAATTACACATGCAAAGCATAAACAAATTATTAAGTCTTCTTTTGATACAACTTCAACCAGCTCAAAACATTTACAGATTGGTGATCTGGTTTTGAAGTGGGACAAAGCCCATGAGGATAAAGGAAAACACACTAAGTTTCAGAAAATGTGGCTTGGACCATTCCAAATCAGTGAGAAGATAGACCCTTCTACATTCATATTGCAAGATCTATTAGGAAAGGGAGACTCTCTTCCTGTTAATGGGCTTATTCTGAAAAAATTCTTCAATTAAGGAGGTAACCCCTTCTCCCTTTGTAAATATTGAATTTTTAGCAGGATTTGTGTGAATAATTAGTTATTTTTCTCTTAGGAAATAACATTGTGAATATCCTTCCATTGGTCTTTACTATATTGAATAAGTTACTCAAAAGAAAATAGCTTCAATATTTACTTTTAAGAAATGGAAGCCTTGAAGGAAAAGGAAAATTCTAGAAAATTAGGTATAATTAGGTTCTGAAAACCCCATTTTATTTTTGTGAAATCCTCTCAAAAATTAGAAATACTGTAAATCATTCTAAAGTTTAAGAAGCCTAAAAATGGTTATCAATACAAAACAAATATTGATTCAATCTTAGCATCTTCAACTCTAAAAAATGTCATCTATGTTCTCTTAAGGAGAAAATTGTTCATCCCATCCATCAAAGTTTATAATTTTTCAGAGTGTAATTCTAAAATATATTTGATATAAAAGATAAGAGGTCTTATTAGAAGCCTGCTTACCATGATCATAGGGGAATAGTTCAATTGAAATTACCAACACTGCATAACTAAACAGGGTAATGGCTTATAATTATAAGACAAGGGGTCTCATCACGAGCTAGCTTGTTCAGTTAAATTACAACCAGTGAATGGCATTGTCAATAGCTGGCCACCAAACTAAGACAATGGCTTATTATCTTGCAAAATAAAGAAATAAGGAAAAAAATAAAATGTAATACAAAAAATGTGGAAACATATCTTTTGGATTCATTCTTTTTAATTATACTCTGAAATGGATGGAACAATGAATGATCAAATGGTTAAAAGGTAACCCTGCTGAGACTATAGACATTTGCTGGCAGCAACGGATCTACCTATGACAAAGGAATCATTATAAAAGCTAAGTTGGAAAAGTATTTTGTTTTATCTTTATCAGCCAAGTAAGGTTTACTTAAAACTTAGGGATTTATTTAATTTTGAGATGAGAAAGAAATAGCAAAAATAGTTTTCATTACATTCAGAATTTATAACTACCTAGTTATATTAGATTTTCTCTATCTATTAAAGTTTTCAGATTAAGAAGTCAAGTATTATTTTATTTTCTCAAAGATAATTGTTTCTCCCAGTGAATCACCAATTGTTGTGCTGTACAACAACCCCCCATTTCATAAATTTTTTATACAAAATCATAATATGAAATGGGTCCCTTTTAATAATAAACTTAGCTAGATGTGTGAATAAAGTGGTATTTACCTCATCATAAGGAAAAAAAAACTTTATTAAAAGGCCTCATATAAATGAATTATTTTATAAAGCCTTTTAATTAAAAACAAAGTGTTCCTTTATTAAATATTGTAAAATCATTCTTTATTGCGATAAAGCGATCGGAGATCGCATATTGCAATAACAAAGAAAGCACACACATAAAGAAAAAACCTCATCCAATTCTCCGATCTGAAAAGGTAATTGCAATAAAAAAAACAGAGGAAGTAAGTGCCAAAGGTATAATAAAATAGACCCCATCAACTCCTCTGATGCGATAAAGCAAATCGCAATCAGCAGTATCAATGATAGGCAGACATATGAAAAAGCCTAAGCAATTCTTCCGATGTGATAAAGCTAATCACAATCGGCAATCGACACTCGGCGGGGTTACATGATAAAGATAAGAAAGACCTAGACAAACCTTGACTGCAATCTATTTATTAGGAACACATCTCAGAAGGTAAAAATACATTTAAAAAGAAACTTTGCATGCATTATATTGTATCACCTTTCGATGATCAGAGATATTTAAGGCAAGCTTTAAAAGCCTTCCCTTCATCACTCTCGATCGCTGATTTATGATTTATCTCCGATCGCCAATCAATAAAATCTAAGGCACGCTTCAAACAATCATTTGGTGAATAAAACGATGTGATGGGCATTTATGATGTTATTTACCATGATTGAAAGTTTAAACAACTATTCAATATTGCAGTTAAGGATGGATCTTTCAAAGCATTTCATCTGTGGTAATCCATAACTATATTTTATTTATGCCAATCAACGTAATTCTATTCATTATCATATTGGCTTGCAACAGTATTTTCTTTGTATCACTGTTTGCAATTGTTTGCGCAGAATTCCTCCGAAACTAGAGATTCAAAGAAAATTGGAAAGAAATCAAAGAAATCTGTATTAGCATCTCCTATAGCAGCAACTCAGCCAGCCAAAGATCTCAGACCAAGCAAAAAAGGATTAATCTCAGATATGATGTGCCTTGGTATAGGAAACACTAGCTAGGAGAGCATTTACAATCTAATAGAAGCATAGGAGCCTAAGGAATTATCAGAGGAAGCCACAGCTGACTCAAGTAACAAATTGGAAGGAACCCTTAAAGAGTTAGCTTGTTCCTATCTTCACAGGATAGTAGCACAAGAAAAAATCCTGCCATATACTGGCGTAGTGAGATGGGTGGTAGAGGGAATTCCAGTCTCGGACATAACATGTTGCACAGCTGACGGGAGGATATTCGGCTCATTACAGCTGGAATATCTCAGGAAAATGTATCACTTACCTCAACCTAAGAAGCGATACAACAAGGCGTTCCTAGAAGCGTTTGCAAAGGAAAATGACTCAGAGTCAACACTGATAAAGAAATGGAGACATTTCCCTGAAAAGCACAAGCACGAGTCATCAGGTAAGTACTCTGTTGACTCTTTGGCTTCCCCTTATTGTTATGCTGGGGCTATGATGTGTAGGATGTGGGGAATACATGATTCTCCTAATTTCACCATAGAAATGGTCCCCCTAATGGATGCTGCAATAAATGGCTATGTGATGGATTGGGCAAATATTTTGTCTGATAAATTAGCTACAACAATTCTTGAATACAGAACAACTGCACGTAAACTACCAGGACCATTCCCCCTTTCTATTACAATGCTTATATTATGGATACTGTTTGCTTTAATTCTGAATATCTGATACTCGGATGGAGATGAACTCCCCAAGACCCTAAGCCAATCCATATTTATCATCAACTATTATGGAAGGCTCACTACAAAAATCATTTGTATAAAATTTGCAATGGTTTTATGTTTACTATGTATTATTCTATTTTCAATAAGCCTGCCCCTAGGATTTCCGAGGAAGTAGGGATTAACTTGACAGTAGTAGGCAATTGGTTCAGGGAGGAGAAATTTACTTATATAAGGCTTTTTGGTAGCCTTAACAAACCCCATGTTCTTCCCTTATATGTGCCTGATAAATTATTAGCTCAGGAACTGGCTTATCCAATAACAGTAGAAGGGACATCAAAAACCCTTAGAAATTCTAAGAAACAAGTATGGCCTATATTCCCTTTATGATGCGGTGTTTTCACTCTTCATGATTACAAACACGCAGAAAAGGAGGCAGAAAAATACAAACGCTGAATCTTGCCACAATTCCTTACAGAAAATATGATCCAAGAAAAGTTGCCTATAATGTCCTTGAACAAGCCAAACTTGCAAAATTTGATCATGAAAAGGACGACTTCGATGATCTATTTTCCTCTGCTGAATCATTATTTCAGGTTAAAGTGCTGGCCAGGATCAGGTATCAAGATGAAGGGCTGGAAACATTTAATATGCTTAGAGACCAGAGGTTGAAAACTCTACCTCTAGACCTATTAGCCAACACCCCTACAGTCCAGTCAAGAGAAATTGAACAACAAACTGTTGACAAAGCTCCTATAGTGGAAAAAGCTCCTGATAAAGAAAAAACACCAGAACAGGAGAAAGAACAGGGAAAAGGCAGTGAACACATTGATACAAAAATTCATATTGATCCCAAACTACTCAAAGAATGGCAATAGCGTTATATATATTTTTGGGCACTTCAAACCCAATCACAAACGTCCATAAACTGAGGGCTCTTAAGTCCCTAAAAGTGTTGCTTCACTGCCTAAAGGAATAAGGTCAACTGATTACATCATCTCCCAGATGTTCTCCACTGAAAACTGCTCATAAATGGTCAAAACTGGACCATACTGAAAACTCAATGCAGGGGTTGCGATGCATATCACCTTCCCAGTGTACAAGGTGTGATGCATACTGATTTTCTCCTCTGTAGCGTGCGATGGTCGGGAATGGAAAAATGGCAGGGACCAAAATGCGAGGTGGAAGATCATGGAATCTTCCAGAAGTTTCCCCTCTGACACTTGCCACTCCATTTTCGACCAGGGATGAGTAAGAGATCATCATTCTCCAAGTGGAAGTAGGAACTATCAGAGAGAGGACACTAATCAAGATCCCAGAAGATGACTCACCTCTCTGTAATCATCTATATATGGATTCCTCATCACAGAGATCTAGAGGCTGGAATTTTATATCTTATAGAGAAGTGCTGTTGGTATTCTGGTGTACATTCACAGTGTTGGGTGATCTAGCTTTGCTTGAGGTGAAGAAGGGCTTCTTAGCTGGAGGATGATGCTGGGTGAGAGCACATGGTTGTAATCTTCTTGCTACTTTTCATCTGAATAAAGTTATTCTTGTTTCCTTCCATATTCTTGTGTACTTGTTTATAGATGCATGTATATGGTTAATGCACATCTGATCTTGCATTATTTATGAATCTAGATCATTGTTTCTTGCATAGTAGTATGTTGCTGTGATTCCACAGGTCCTTTTGAAGCTAGGCAGGCAAAGAAGAAGCGGAAAAACTCTATCAAGAAGGAGAGGAAGTCGAGCGCAAGACTCAAGTTGGCCCTCTTGATTCTCCTCTCATCTATTTTCATAAAGGGAATCAATAGTAGACTTTGATTGTTTGTTTCAAAGATAGCCACCCATCTTACTAGGAATAGTAGCATCCGAGTGGACACTATTCTCGTATAACAAAATGGCGACTCTGCTAGGGAGCGACTAGATTACTTGTTAGCCTATCTATCCTTGTTTCTTTTATAAACATACAGAAGGAGCCTGAAGTCAAGCCAGCTAGCCTTCGAACTACATTTGTTATACAAATGCAAAGTAGATCAATGCTGCTTCAGTTAATCTCGGTGTTTTATTTATGAATTAAACAATAGATCTGCAAGCAATCTAATTGCCCTGAGTGGTGGCTCTAGTAACCTCTTAGATCACCCCTGTGTTTTACATACACTGATATTTACTTATTCAGCCTAAACACCTAAACTAGATTGCAAACTGTGAGTGAAATCTCGTTCAAAGTCTCGCACTACTACCATCGCACCCTGCCTTCAAGGCAGCCTGTATGCATCGCACTTCGCGAGTGCAGTAGGTGTGCTGCATGCTGAGTTCACTGTGTAACAGGTGCAATGGTCAGGAAGGATTAATTTTACCTTCTGACTGTGGATTTTTCTCACTGTTTTCAGTCTTATTCAAGAGTTTTGTTGTATATAATCAGTGTACTTCTGTGAAAACCCCCTTCTCTTGCATTATTCTGCCTCCTTAGTGCAAAGAAATATAAATGTTTTTATGTATTGTGCGTTGTTTTAGTTCTCTTTTGCAAAAGGTAGCATAGTCGAACTGTCGTCTCTAGATCTGAAAGTGTCATAGTTGTCGTTTTCAGTTTTAGAAAGCAATTCCATTGTTCTAGATAGTCGATTATACAGTTACTGTTGCATAGGATTTGAATTATTAGTCTTAAAGTGTCGAAAAGCAATTTCCATTTCAAAATCGCAAAGTGTCTCTCTTGCTTTCACTTCGTTTTGAAAAAGAATTTTGTTGAGTACTGTCGCTTTAAAAGTAATTCAGTTTTGCACATAGCTTTCTTAACGTCATTCCACACATTAAGAGAGCCTGAAAAAGGTACATGCATGTGGCATTTGCATTTTGAATGCTTGCTTGATTTAGGAATTGTGTATTTTAGCGTGTGCCTGTGCTCTGTGAAGAAAAGATTCTTGACTTTCTCCTTTAGTAGCTAGGATTTTCATTGTTGAAAGAAGATAAAACGTTTGTTTATCATCTTAGACTGCATTTTAGGAATTATACATACATCACGTGGTGAACCTGAAAGGCAAATTGTTAAGCAAGATCAACTTCAAATAAATTCAATGAATCTAACAATGCTTTGGAACTTAACGCACAACATCTAGAGGTCTAGGCTAGAGACATATCTCGGTGTTGTAAAGCCTGGTAACTATTGCTTTCAGTGCGGGTTGGGTGATTCCTCCACTCTGAGACGGCAAGTGCCAGTACAGATTTGTGCTCCCACGTACCATCGTGTATATATTGGGAGACCACAATAGGCTGCATCCTTTATCCTTAGGAAGCCGTGTCTACCGCCCTATCGATCATAATGCATTGAACATAGCATTCGGGAAGATTGACTGCCATACCATAAAAAGTATTCTGCAGTTTTACGATTGGTTTGGTAATCCTCTCTACCTGGATCTCCAGAGAAGTCCATTTTTCTCCTTTTCAGAATCCTTAAAGGAAAAGGTCCTCTGAGCGCTTTTCACTTCAAGCTCAATAAAAATCGAAGGCGACTAGAGTCATCTTTTGTTTTTTCTCGACTCTTTAAAATTGAAAAAACAATTGTGTCCAAGCATCTAAAAAAATTATTTTAATCGGAATAATGTCACGAATTCCCCCCGTTGATGTTCAGGTTGAGAAAAATGGAGTCTACCAACCAAGGATTTCCCCGTGAAGGGAATCCTAGTCCCTTCTCCTCTTGGGGAGATGTTGGTCCACCCCATATGGCCACTTTGTCACTTCCAGGATTGACAATTGGTTTGCCGGTCTGGCTCTTCTCTACCTCTGTCGTTTAGAATCCCGTAATTCATGAACAGTCTAATCAGCAACTGTACGACACTAGAGTTGTCTCCCAACCTTCTACTTCATCTGATTCTCCCTCTCCTCCTTCCTCTTTTCTTGATAAAGCCGATAAAGCTAAAAGTCAAGTAACTGAGAAGAAGAAGAAGCAGAAAGAAAACAAGGAAACGAAGAAAAAGGAACCAAAATCGAAAGGGAGCAACCAAGTATCGTCTAGCAAAAATTCACACACCGCATAGTCAAAACCTAAATCTCCTTGCGTCATTTTCAATGGAGACCACTATCACCAAGATTTTCCATGCATCCCTCGGATCTTAAGGGACTGGTCTCCTCGTTTGCACAATCCGGTAGCATCAACCTCTGGCGATCACGTTGAATGCTCACCATCAACTAGTGAAAGTGAAGCACATGGACAAAGAAGGAATCCTAAAATTCCTTGTAAGTTGTGTGAAGGTGATCATGCCATCCACCGTTGTCCCTTCCTTGAAGAGGCTAAAAGAGTTTTGGATAATCGTCCGGTTTCACCGCTACGACTTCCTCCTGGATATCAAAAACTCTTGCTGAGCCCTCCACCGGTTAAAAATCCGGCTGGCTCGTTATTGTGGTTAGTCAAAGCACCTATCATTGAAAATGAACCCTATGAATCCATACCAGGTGAAAGTCAAAGGGTCGATACAGTAGTTGACCCGGTCTTGCCTTCAAAGTGTTCATCTTCGAATGATACCGTCATTGACGAGAAAGAGAACGACACCGTTCAAATTCTTTTCATCAACACAGAATCCGATGAGCTTGGGGGTAGTCCTCCCGTTCCTTTACCGCAGGAAGGAAGTTCATCAGAGTCATATCCGGCCGTCTATTCGGTCCCACCACCAAGCAACCTAGTCGTTTCCTTTGATTGGAATCTACTAGGCAGACCCCGATTACCAGCCAGTGTACCATTCAGAATCATTGTACAAGCTTACAAAATGGTTATGGATGGTACCATCATTGATGAAGGGGCTTCTGTGAGTATCCTTTCCTCAACTGCTTGGAAAGTGCTTGGTTCACCATTACTTTTGCCTGAAATGAGAAATCTAACAGGCTTCGACAAGGGAACCAGTTAACCTTTAGGGATCCTTCCAAATGTGTCCATTACTTTGAGAAGGAAAATTGTTCACATGAACGTTATGGTAGTTCAAGGACCTTTAGATTATAATCTACTCCTTGGACGCGACTATATTTATTGCATGGGATCCATCGTCTCCTCACTCTTTAGAGTAATGTGTTTTTTGCACGAAGGCAGAAGGGTCAAGCTCGTAGACCAAATGTCGTTTCCTGGATCACACATCGCAAATAGTCAAATGTCGTCCCTAAATGTTCTTTTCACGCAAGAAATGTCTCATCGATCTCCAATCCGTCCACCTGATGAACGCGAGTGATTCAGGAAGATGTGACTGAAACCCAGGGGCATGGACCCTGGTCTGTTTCGGTAGGAAAACCTTAGGTATAGAGTGTATTTCCACGACGGATATATGACTAGTCTGGTGAACCCATCCTTACAGGAAAATGGGAACAGGCTAGAATAAGATACCTTTGTCAAGGTTATGTGAGTGGAGGTGCATCTGTGCCTTTCACCTTTGTCTGTTTCGATAGACATCGCCGAGGAAGCATTTTTCTTGGTAACCTGGAAATTTTCGCTATAATTGGGGGCATGCAAACCTTTCCACATGCAAGTGAAGAGCGGCTATTTATTTTTTAAATTTTTAGGACTTCTAAGCCTTTAAACCCGTAAGGCTAGTCGTTTCCTAACTCGCATAAAGAAAGGATCCGGGGCAAAGCTTCAAAAGGTGCAAGATCCATAAAAAATGGCATCTTGAATGAGACATTCTTATCATATGACTGGTGAGCAATGTTGTCGCAGAGTTTAAGCTCGTTAAAAAATAAACTCTCCACAAGAAGGTTTAGTACATAGTTCAAGCTCGTTAAAAAATAAACATAAGTCACAAGCAAGTGTTTCCCCCAACGTTTAAGCTCATTAAAAATGAACCAGTAAATAACCATTGTGAATGCCTTATCGCCAGCTTTTGAGCCTTGGTCGTGTTCTCGCCATCACCTCCACTCTGTTTTTAGCCAATCATTCACCCCCATATGATTGTTTACCCCTTCTAGGAACATCTACGAAGAGTGATTCTGTTAGCCATCCTTGTGACACTGCCATCATTGGAAAATTCCAAATCTTACATGGAATCAGCTGCTACCTGAAACCATCACTCGTTCCTCGAAAAAAAGTCTTCTTTAAGCTCTTTTCACATGACTCGTAAAATATGGAAAGATTTCCGAGTGATTAGCCTCTTCGGCTCATTAAAGGCATTGGAAGTGCTATCCCTCCTCTAGA